>CAUYQG010208131.1:0-49158 GCA_963574415.1 Tarsius wallacei
CGCAGTTAACATAAAGTTAAATAGACAGAAACTGGAAAGATTTCCCCTGAAAACTGGAATAAGACAAGGCTGCCCCCTCTCACCCCTCTTGTTCAACATTGTGTTGGAAGTCCTAGCTAAAGCAATCAGACAAGATAAGGAAATTTGGTGTATCCAAATAGGAAAAGAGAAAGTCAATTTATCCCTGTTTGCTGATGATATGATCCTATACCTTGAAAATCCAAGAGAATCAGTCAAAAACCTGCTTGCACTGATAAAGGACTTTGGCAAAGACTCAAGGTACAAAATAAATGTGCAAAAGACAGCTGCATTCCTATACACCAACAATAAACAGGCAGAAACCCAAATTGAAAGCACAATATCATTTACAATAGCCACAAAAAAATGATATACCTTGGCATCTTCCTAAAAGACCTTTACAATGAGAACTACAAAATACTGCTCAAAGAAATCCAAGAAGACACAAACAAATGGAAAAATATTCCTTGCTCCTGGATAGGAAGAATCAATATTGTTAAAATGTCCATCCTACCAAAGGCAATCTACAGATTCAACGCAATACCCATTAAATTACTAATATCATTATTCTCAGACCTGGAAATAACAATACAGAAATTCACATGGAAATGTAAATGGCCATGAATAACCAAAACAATACTTAGCAAAAGAAACAAAGCAGGAGGTATCATACTTCCAGACTTCAGACTTTATTATAAGGCTACAGTAATCAAAACAGCCTGGTATTGGTACAAGAATAGGCATATAGACCAATGGAACAGGATAGATATTCTGGGAAGCAAAGTCTCAATTTCTCAACCAACTCATCTTTGACAAAGCCTCCAACAACAACCACTGGGGAGAGGAGAACCTATTCAGTAAATGGTACTGGGAAAGCCGGCTGACCACATGTAGAAGATTGAAACAGGACCCCTACCTATCACCGTACACAAAAATTAACTCTAAATGGACCAAAGGCCTAAACATAAAACCTCAAGCTATAAGAATCTTAGAAAATGCAGTAGACATCCTTATGGAAGTTTTCAGGGGAAATCTTTCCAGTTTCTGTCTATTTAACTTTATGTTAACTGCGGGTTTATCGTAGATGGCACTTACTATTTTGAGTTGTGTTCCTTCTATACCTAGGTGTTTGAGAGTTTTTATCAAGAAGCGTTGCTGGATTCTATCAAAAGTTTTTTCTGCATCTAATAATATTTTTCTTTTTCTTAATTTATCTTGCTAAGGTTTATCAATTTTAAAAATCGTTTAAACTTTTGATTTTTTTGTCATATTAAAAATTTTATTTACTTGTATTCCTTCTTTACAAATTTGTTCTAATTTGCTCTTTTTTTCTCCTAACTTTTTGAGGTTAATATTCAAGTTAGGGATTTTTTTTCTTACATACATATTTAAGAGCTTAAATTTCCTTTTTAAAGCTTAGCTCTAACTTCAACTCATAAAACTTGATTTGTTATGTTCATTCAGTTCAAAATATTTTTTCATTTCCTTTAAGATTTCTATTTTGACCCATGGGTTAAATAAGAATATATTGCTGATGTTAGAAACATTTGAAGATCTTCCATTTATATTTTGGGCTTTATTTCTAGTTTCATTCCACTAGTATAATTCCAATACTCTGAATTTTTTGAGACTTGCTTTACAGTCCAGCAGATGATCAATTTTGGTAAATGTTTAGTTTGCACTTGAAAACAATGTGTTTCATACAGGTGTTAGGTACCACATTCTATTAGTGTCAGTTAGGTCAAGTTTATTGATTGAATTTCCAAATCTTTTAATCCTCTACTAATTTTTGGTCTGCTTTTTAAATCAGTTACTTTAAAACGTTATTACAAACTTCAATGATAATGATATCTATCAAATTTTTCTTCTATTTCTGTCATTTTTGCTTGTTTTTATGGTTATTTTCCTCACATTATTTCTTCTGTTATATGATATTTCTTATTTGAATACATATGGTAATAATTTTTTATTTTGTAAAATTAAAAAACTCAGGATTTTGGTTTTCAATTAGATCTGTTATTTTCTATTGTCTATAGCATTAATTCCACTTTTATCTTTATTGTTTCCTTCTGTGGGTTAATGTGGAGTTACCATGTGACCCAACAATTCCACTTTTACGTGTATGCTCAAGAGAAATGAAAACATTTTTACATGACAACTTGTACATGAGTATTATTATAGTAGTAGTATAACAGAATTATTCATAGTACTCCCAAGGTGGAGACAGTCTAAATGTTTGTTAACCATGAATATACAAACAAAATATGATGCATTCATACAACAAAACATCATTCAACCATAAAAAGAAACAAAAATGTGACACATAGTACTAACTACAAGAAGCCAGTTACAAAGGTCCACATATTTATGATTTTATTTATGTGAGATGCCTAAAATAGATGATTCTATAGGGAAAGAAATTGTAATGATGGCTACCAAAGGCTTGGTGGGAGATAGAATGGTAATAATAATAGCGATTTTACATTCTATGTTTACTGACTCTGGTATCTATATTATCTGCATGTTTCTTTTAATAACATCATAGAGATATGATCCATATACTATAAAATCTACCTTTTAAAGTGCACAACTCTGTGATCTTTTCTCATATTAAAGAAGTTGTGCCACTATGATCACAATCTAAATCCTGAACATTTTCATCACCCTGAAAGGATGTCCAATAGAAGTCATTTTCCTTTTATTTTCTTTTTTGCATGCAGATGCCCAGTTTTTTAGTAACAATATGTTGACATTTTTTTTAAACTGTATTGCCTTTACTTCCTTTTCAAAGATCAGTTGACTGGGTCTAATTCTATGCTGTGTTTTCTGTTTCATTTATCTGTTCACTCTTTTACCAATACCACATTGTCTTTATTACTGTAGCGGTATAGTAAAATTTGAGGTCAGATATTGTCAGTCTTTCAATTTCTTCTCTTTTAATATTGTATTAGCTATTCTGCATCTTTTGCTTTCTCATAATAATTTGGAGTCAGTTTCTTGATATCCACAAAATAGCTTGCTGGCATTCTGATTGGTATTGCTCTGAATCTACAAGATCAATTTGGAAGCAACTGTGTTCTTGACGATATTGAATTTTCCTATCCATGAACATGAAATATTTCTCCATTTATCTAGTTCTTCATTCACTAGAGTTTTGTTGTTTGTCTTGCAATAAATTTTACATATATTTTGTTAGATTTATACCTAAGTATTTCATTTTGGGGATTTCTAATGTAAATTATATTGTATTTTTAATTTCAAATGCCAATTGTTTGTTGCTGATATATAAGAAAATGGTTGATTTCTGCACATTAAACTCCTATCTTGAAATCCTGCTATAATCACTTACCAGTCACAAGATTTTGAGGGATTCTATTTTTCAAGTATTTCCTACATAGATGATCTAGTCATATGTGAACAAATTTTTATTTTTTTTCTTCACAATGTATACACTATTTACTTTTCTTGTCTTATTGGACTTGTTAGGACTTCCATTATAATATTGAAAAACTGTAGTGAGTAGGGGCATCCTTGTTTTGTTCCTGATCTTAAGAAATCTTCATTTTTTTTAACCGTTAAGTATAATGTTAGCTGTATTTTTTGGTATTTATTTGTTATCAAATTGAAAAGGTTTTCTCCCTCAACTTGTAGTTTAGTAAGAGTTTTTATTATGAATGGTATTGGACTTCTGTCAAATGCTTTTTCTCTATCTGTTGACATAATTCTTGATTCTTTTTAGCTTGTTGCGATAGATTATATTAATTGATTTTTTAAAATGTTAAATCAATCTTGTATACCTGGGATAAATCTCATTGACTGTGGTGCATAATTAATTTTATGTGTTGTTGGATTTGATTTGCTAATATTATTATGTCAAAGATTTTTGCATCTATTTTTATAAGAGAGGTTGGTCTGTAGCTTTCTCATAATGTCTTTGATTTTGGTATTAGGGTAATGCTGGCCTCATAGAATGAGTTAGAAAGTATTCTGTCAGTTTCTAGCTTTTAAAAGAGACTAGCATATTATCATAATTTTTTTTCTGAAATGTTTGTTAGAATCCATCAATGAACCCATCTGGGCCTGGTGCTTTCTATTTTTGAAGGTTATTAATTATGTATTCAATTTCTTTAATAGGTTTAGGTCTGTTCCAGTTATTTATTCTTGTATAAATTTTGGCAGATTGTGTATTTGAAGGAATTGGGTCGTTTCATCTAGGTTACCGAATATATGAGTATAGAGTTGTTCATAGAATTCCTTTATTATCCTTTTAATTTCCATACTATCAGTAGTGATATCCCATCTTTCATTTCTCCTTTAGAAATTTGTTTCTCTCTCTCTCACTTTGCCTCTCAAGTTAACCTAGCTAGAGGTTTATCAATTTTATTGTTTTTTTTTTTAAAACAGCTTTTGGTTTTATTAATTTTCTTTGTTGATATGCTGTTTTCAATTTCATTGATGTTTTTCTCTAATTTTTTATTATTCCTTTTCTTCATCTTACTTTGGATTTAAGTTGGTCTTCCTTTATCAAGTTTCCTAAAGGTGAAAGCTGAGATGATTGATTTTAGGTCTTTTTTTTCCTAATATTTAATTTTATAAATTTTCCTCTGAGCAGTGCAGTTGCATCCCATACATTTTCATAAATTGTGTTTTTGTTTAATTTGATTCAAAGTGTTTTAGAGTTTCTCTCAAGATTTCTTTTTTTGACCAATATATTATTTAAAATTGTGTTGTTTAATCTTCAAGTATTTTGTAATTTTTCAATTAGTTTTCTGTCATTGGGTTTTAGTTTAATTATATTGTGGTCTGAAAGCAGACATTGTATGATTTCTATTATTTTAAATTTATTAGCATGTGTTTTATGAGGCAGAATGTGGTTTTTCTTAGTGAATGTTTGATGTGAGTTTGAGAAGAATGTGTACTCTGCTGTTATTGGACAAAGTAGTTGATTGACGGTGGTTTTGAGTTCGGCTATGTCCTTACTGATTTTCTTCCTGCTGTGTCTATTTCTGACAGAGTGGTGTTGAAGTCTCTAACTGCAATAGTGGTTCATCTGTTTGTCCTTGCAGTACTATCAGTTTTTGCCTCACAGATTTTGATGTTCTGCTGTTAGATGCATAGAAGTTAAGGACTGTATATCTTCCTGGAGAATTCTACACTTCATCTTTATGCAATGTCCTTTTTGATCTCTAGTAACTTTCCTTGATTTGAAGTCTGTTCTTCTGAAATTAATATAGGTATGGCTACTTTCTTTTGAGTAGTGTTAATAGGGTATGTTTTCTCCATTCACTTACTTTTAAAAGACTATGTGTGTCTTTATATTTTAAGTGGGTTTCTTGTAGACAATATATAATTGGGTTTTATTTTTTATCCATTCTGACAATGTCTTTTAATTGGTACATTTAGATTATTAATATAGTTGGAATAATATCTACAATATTTGTGATTTTTAATTTGTTACTCCTTTTCTTTGTTTTAATTTTTATCTTCCCTTTTTTCTGTAGTTTTAATTGAGCATTTTATAAGATTCCTTTTTCTCTACTTTTAAATATGTAAGTTATACTTGTTTTACTTCTTTTAGTGGTTGCTGTAAAGTTTGCAATGTACATTCACAACTAATTCAAGTCTACTTTAACATAACATTATGCCACTTTACAGGTAGTGTGAATAGCTTATAAAAAAAGATAATTCAAACTCTTCTTTTGTCCTTTGTATCATTGTTGTCACTCCTTTCACTTATATACAAGCATATACAAACATCATATGTACATAAGCACACATAATCAAACACCTTGTTGCTATTAAACAAACGGTTATGTGTCAAGACAATTAAAAATAAGAATAAATAAAAATTTTAATTTTACTTATTTCTTCTTTGATGCTCTTCCTTTCTTTATGAAGGTCTGACTTATGTTATTATTATTCTCTTTAAGTAATGCATTTTAGCATTTAATGTAAGGCAGATCTACTGGTAACAAAGTTCCGCAACTTTTGTTTGTCAGGGAAAATATTTCTCTTTCACTTTTGAAGGATAATTTCACAGAGTACCAAATTCCAGGTAGTGGTGGTTCTTTTTTTTCCTTTCTCTCAATTCTCTAATATTTTACTCTATTCTTTTCATGCTTGTATGGTTTCTCAGGAGAAGTTGGATATAATTCTTATTTTTGCTCCACTGTAGGTGAGGCTTTTCTTCCTTCTGGCTTCTTACAGATTTTTTTTCTTTATCTTCTATTTTCTGTAGTTTGAAAATAATATACTTTGGTGTAGGTTTTAGCCATTTATCTTGTTTAGTGTTCTTTGGGTTCCTGGACTTGTGGTTTGGTACCTACCTTAATTTGGAGAAATTCTGTCATTATTTATTTATTTATTTAAAATTTGTCCTCTCTTTTTTCTCCTTCTGGGATTTGCATTAACATATGATATACTTTTTTTTGTTGTCCTACAGTTCTTGAATATTCTGTTCTGTTTTTTTCCCATTATGTTTTCTATTTGTCTATTTGTTTTAGTGGTTTCTATGGAGATATTCTTAATTTTTAAATTCTTAAATTCAGAGATTCTTTTCTTAGCTGTGTCCAGTCTACCAATATGCCCATCAAATGCATTCTACTTTTCTATTATAGCATTTTAAAAATCTCTAGCATTTCTTTTTGGTACTTTAAAAAATTTTTCATTCTTTATAATGTCCATGTGTTCAAGCATGTTGTATACTTTACCCATTAGAATCTTTGCCATCTTAATCATAGTTATTTTAAATCTCTGAGCTGATAATTTCAATGTTTTTGCCATATCTGAGTCTGGTCCTGATGCTTCCTCTGTTTCTTCAATGTGTGTGTGTGTGTGTGTGTGTGTGTGTGTGTGTGTGTGTTTATCTTTTAGAGTGTCTTGTAATTTTTCCTTGATAACCAGGCATGATATACTGGGCAAAATAAACTACTATAAGTAGGCCATTGGTAATGTATTGGTAAGGTATGGGGGGAGGGAAAGCATTTTACTGTCTTATTATTAAGTCTAAGTGTTTTAGAGAGGCTGTACGCTTGACTGTGGACTTCACATGCACTTCTTAGTTCTCCCCCACCAGCCTTCAGTTGGGAGCAAGGTGGTTAGAGTGGGCAGGAGTTGGGTGTTTCCCTTCTTCCACGTGGAGGATTGGAGAAGGCTGAAGCATTTTTCTTCTTTTTTAGTCTGTTTTCTGCTGCTATAACAAATGCCTGAGACTAGGCAAATTATAATGAACATAAGTTTAATTGGTTCACAGTTCTGGAGGCTGGGAAGTCAAGAGTATAGCACCAACATCTGATGAGGGTTCCTGAGCTACATTATGTAATGGTGAAAGACAGAAGGGCAAGAAAACGTGTGAAACAGATTTTTTTAAATGACCCAAACTCGTATTTTTTTATCAAGAACCCACTCCCACAATAAGCACCACAATCCTGCAGTAATGGAGGTACTCTCATGACTGAAACATCTCTTAAAGATCCTGTCTCTCCACACTATTATCATGGCAATCATGGACTTTAGAGGGGGCACATTTCTTCATGTTGAAAGTTAGAGCTGGGTAAAGATTTTTTTGTTTTGTTTTTTCCAGGTCAGTTACACTCTTATAAAACTTCAAAAAGTTAGGCTCTGGTTAAAAAGTTTCTCTAAAAGCAGACCTTGTTAAGAACAACAGATTGCTCTGGCATATTTTAAAATCGTTTTTTTTTCTTTCTCTCCCTGCTGGAAGCATGAGGAGATTTCCCTCCAATGTCATTGTGAGAAGTTTGTTGGGTTCCTGGAAGCAAATTTCACAAATGTGTAAACTATGACTGAATCCCATTAAAGTTTTTGTCTTTCAGCTTTGTCCATACTGTGCTTCCAGCAATTTGTCAATTATAGTTCACATTTCCTTACCTTGATCAGGTTCCTGCAATGATTTGTGCTGCATTTTACTGCATTTGGCTGTCAGTCTTGAGAATTTTGGGGAGAGTTGTGCTTTCTCTAATGCATCTAAAAAGAACTGTTGATTTTTCAGTTTGTTCAGCTTTGTACTTGTTGTGAGGGTGGACTGGTGACTTCCAGCTTCTTACATGCCAGACTGGAAACAAGAGTGATCTTTTTTTAGAAATTTGTTTTGCCAATTTACGTCTGCTATTTAAAACCTCTCTTTTTGTATATCTTATGTCTTTTTTGGCCCTGGATACATCCATTATTGCCTTTGTTAATGTTAAATAGATATGTTCTAGTATATTATTTTCATTGTTGTTGTTTCTTTTACTGTGTTTTAAAAATTATTTTCTAAGAACTCCCCTGAGGACTGCAAGTAAAGTATTAATTTAAAGCAATATAGTGTAGATTAATATCAAATTTATTTTCATAACATATAAAACTTTAGTCCATATAGTTATAGTCCCTTCCCCTTTTCTGTACTGTCATAGTTGTACAAACAACATCTTTTTTTTTTTTGAGGTGGAGTCTCACTCTGTAGCCCAGACTGGAGGGCGGTGGCTGCTCCCCGCCATTGCAGCCTCGATCTGCTGGGCTCCGGCGATCCTTCCTCCTCAGCCTTCCAAGTAGCTGGAACTACAGGTGTGCACTACTATGGCCGACTAATTTTTTGATTTATTGTAGAGACGGGGTCTCGCCAAATTGCCCAGGTGGGTCTCGAACCCGCGAGCTCAGGCATTTCACTCACCTCAGCCTCCCAAAGCGCGGGATTACAGGCTGAGTCATCGAGCCCAGCTCAAACTACATCTTTAACAGACATCAACACAGCCTTATTTATTTATATTTTTATTTTAAAGATGTGGGGTAAAATTCAGGGTTAGGTATACAAATGTTCATTATGCAGGTACCCTTGTTAATGATGTGTGTCTCCACTTCCCCAGGCAGATTCCCACTACTGCCAATCCTGCTTCCCTGGCCCCTCCCTGCAGTTTCCCACTACTGCCAATCATTCTCTTACAGTATTATGATAATTGTTCAAGGTCCACTTGTGAGTGAGAACATGTGGTACTCAGTTCTTTGTTTCTGTGAAAGATCACTCAGTATTACAGACTCTACGCCCATCCAGGTTGCTGTGAAGTTCATGATTTTGTTTTTCTTTATGGCTGCATAATATTCCATAGTGCATATGTACCACATTTAAAAAATCTACTTCTCTTTTGATAGGCAGCATGGTTGGTTCTTGCTATTGTGAACAATACCGTGATAAACTTATGTGAGCTGGTGTCTTTTTTATTGAGTGATTTGAGTTCTTCCAGGTATATTTCCAATAGGGGGATTGTGGGGTTGTATGGAAGGTCAATTTTTAGATCTTTTAGGAATTGCCACACTGTTTTCCACAGAGGCTGTACTAGTTTACACTCTCACCAAGAGTGTAGAAGTGTTTCCTTTTTGCCACATCCTCTCCAGCATCTTTTTTTGAGTTGTTAATGATGGACATTCTGACTGGAGTTATGTGGTATCTCAGTGTAGTTTTAATTTGCATTTCTTTGCTCTACTGAGGTTGAGCATTTTTTCATGTATCTGTTGGCTGCTCATATGTCTTCTTTTGAAAATCGTCTATTCATATATTTTGCCCACTTTGTAATGGTGCTGTTTGTTTTTTTCTCTTCAGTACCTTTGAGTTCCTTGTAGATCCTAGATGTTAAGTCTTTGCCAAGCATACAGTTGGCAAAATTTTTCCCAGTCTGTGGGCTATCTCCCCACTATCTTGATGGTTTCTTTGGCTTTGCAGAAACTTGTCAGTTTGATGAGGTCTTACTTGTCTATCTTATCTCTTATGGCATGGGTGCATGGGGTTTTGATCAGGAATTGGTTACCAGTTCCAATTTCCATAAGGGTATCTCCTGCATTTTCTAAGGTTCTTATAGTTTGAGGTTTTACATCGAGTTCTTTGATCCATTTAGAGTTGATCTTTGTGTATAATGATAGGTAGGAGGATCTTGTTTTAATCTTCTGAATGTGGTCAGCCAGTTTTCCCAGCACCATTTACTGAATAGGTTCTCTTTTCCCAGTTGGTGGTGGAGGCTTTGTTGAAGATGAGTTGTTTGAAAAATTGAGGCTTTGCCTCCAGAATCTCTATCCTGTTCCATTGGTCTATAAGCCTGTTCTTGAACCAATACCAGGCTGTTTTGATTAGTGTAGCCTTATAGTAAAGTTTGAAGTCTGGAAGTGTGATACCTCCTGCTTTGTTTCTTTTGCTAAAGATTGTTTTGGCTATTCGTGGTCATTTATATTTCCATGTGAATTTCTATATTGTCATTTTCAAGTCTGAGAAGAATAATGTTGGTAATTTAACGGATATTGCATTGAATCTGTAGATTGCCTTTGGTAGGGTGGACATTTTAACAGTGTTGATTCTTTCCATCCATGAGCATGGAACATTTTTCCATTTGTTTGTGTCTTCTTGGATTCCTTTGAGCAGTGTTTTGTAGTTTTCATTGTAAAGGTCTTTGGCTTCTCTGGTTAGGAAGATTCCAAGGTATTTGATTTTTTTTTTCTGACTATTGTGAATGGGATTGTACTTTTGTTTCTGTTTGTTTGTTATTGGTGTATAGAATTGTGACTGTCTTTTGCACATTGATTTTATACCCTGAGATTTTGCCAGAGTCCTTTATCAGTGTAAGGAGGTTTTTGACAGAGTCTCTTGGGTTTTTGAGATATAGAATCATGTCATCTGCAAAGAGGGATAACTTGACTTCTTCTTTTCCTATTTGTCCTTCTCTTGTCTGATTGCTCTAGCTAGGACTTCCAACACTATGTTAAAAAGGAGAGGTGAGAATGGTCATCTTTGTCTTGTTCTGGTTTTCAGGAGAAATGGTTTCAATTTCTGTCTGTCTAGCAGTATGCTGGCTATGGGTTTCTCATAGATGGCTCTTACTATTTTGAGGTATGTTCCATTTATACCTAGATGTTGGAGAGTTGTTATCAAGAAGGGGTGCTGGATTTTGATCATGGTGGATGATTCTTGAGATGTGTTGCTGAATCTGATTTGCTAGAATCTTGTTGAGAATTTTCGCATCAAGGTTCATCAAGGATATTGACCTGTAGTTCTCTTTCTTTGTTGGATCTTTACCTGGCTTGGGTATCAATGTGATGTTACCTTTGTAAAATGATTTGGGAATTTGGGAAGAGTTACATCTTTTTAGATTGCCTGGAATACTTTCAGTAGGTTTGGTATCAGTTCCTCCTCGTATGTTTTGTAGAATTCTGCTGGAAAGCCATCTGGTCCACGGTTTTTTTGTTTTGTTTTGTTTTTTTGTATGTAATTTTCTTATGACATAGTCATTTCCTGGATTGTTATTGGTCTGTTTAGGGTCTCCATTTCTTCTTGTTTCAACCTGGAGAGGTCGTGTGATGTCAGAAAGTCCTCCATTTCCTTCAGGTTTTCAAGTTTGTTTTCATATAAGTGTACATAATAGTCTCTAATAATCTTTTGTATGTCTTCGAGGTCAGTTGTGACTTGACATTTTGCATATCTGATTGTGTTTATTTGGGCTTTTTCTCTATTTTTCTTGGTCAGTTTAGCAAGGGGACCATCAATCTTGTTTATCCTTTCAAAGAACCAACTTTTGTTTCATTGATATTTTGTATTATCTTTTTGTCTTCTGTGTCCCTAATTTGGGCTTTTATTTTGGTGATCTGGATTCTTCTGTTGAAGTTATGATTTTGGTAGTCTTGCTTTTCCAGCTCCCTTAGGAGATTTGTTAGGCTGTTAACTTGTGTTCTTTCCATTTTCTTCATGTGTGTTTGTAGAGAAATGAATTCCCCTCTTAATGCTGATTTCATGGCATCCCAGAGGTTTTGGTAAGATGTTTCTTTATTTTCATTTGTTTCCAGGCATCTTTTAATCTCTGTTATGATTTGCATGTTACCGAGGAGTTGCTTAGCATCATGCTGTTTAGTGTCCATGATTTTGTGGGTTTTTGGGAAGCTTTGTTGGTGTTGATATTTATTTTTATTCCACTGTGGTCAGAGAAGGTACATGGCAGGATTTCAACCTTGTGAAATTTGTTTATGATTGATTTATGGCCAAGGATGTGGTCAATCTTAGAATATGTTGCATGTGGTGATAAGTAGAATGTACATTCTATGGTTGTTGGGTGGAGTATTCTGTAGGCATTAATTAAGTTCAGTTGGCCAAGCGTCACATTGAGGTTCTGGATCTCCTTGATTTTTTTTGTCTTGATGATCTGTCTAGGGTTATGAGTAGAGTATTTAAGTACTCAACTATGACAACATTAGAGTGAATATCTTTTTTAAATTTACCTAGAAGCTGCTTGATGAAAGTTGGTGCTCCTATGTCGGGTGCATATATGTTTAGGATGGGTATTTCTTGTTGATGGATTGAACCTTTTATCATTATGTAGTAACCTTCTGTATCTTTTTAATTTTTTGATACCTTAAAGGGTATTTTGTCTGAGATTAAGATTGCAACTCCTCCTTTCTTCTGTGTTCCATTTGCCTGAAATTTTGTTTCCCATCCTCTTACTTTGAGTCTGTGAGTGTTCTTTCTGGTCAGATGAGTTTCAAGGAGACAACATATTGCTGCCTCATGATATTTTATCCATTTTGCCATTGTATGCCTTTTCAGTGGTGCATTTAGTCCATTTACATTCAGGCTAATTATTGAAATGTGAGAGTTTCTCCCTCTCATGAGGTTCTTGTAGAGTTTGTTGTTGTTGTTGCTGTTTGTTTGTTTTCTTTCTTTTAATATTTGGGTTGATTCATGTGTGTTTTCAATCTTTTTCCTGCATTCTTGTGAATGGCATTGTTGTTCTTTTTTTTTCCTTTCTTCTGTGTTTAATACTTTCTTAAGTGTTTCTTGTAGAGCTGGTCTGGAAGCAGCATAAACTCTTAGGAATTGAATATCTGGGAAAGCTTTTAGTTTTCCATCACAGATGAAGCTTAATCTAGCTGGGTAGGTTATTCTTGGTTGAAATTGTTTATCTTTGAGAACTTTGTAGATTGGGCTCCAAGCTCTCCTATCCTGGAGTGTTTCTGTTGATAAATCTGTTGCTATTCTAATTGGTCTTCCCTTGTAGGTAGTCTGACCTTTTTCTATTGCTGTCTTTAGGATTTATTCTTTTATATCTACATTGTGTAGGCAAATTACTATGTGTCTAGGAGTTAGTCTACTTATTTATTGTCTTACAGGTGTTCTCTGAATCTCTTGTGTTTGAATGGTCACATCACTGATGAAATGAGGGAAGTTTTCTTTGACAATTTCATGAAATGTGTGTTCCAGGGTGGTCTCTGTCTCTCTTTCAGCCTCAGGAAGTCCAATTAATCTTAGTTTCAGTCTCTTGAAGGTTTAATAATAATTGTTCTCTCTTGAAGGTTTTGCTCTGTCTTTTAAAGTTTCTTTTCTATTTTTTTGTCAGTTTGGGTTAGTTCCATATTTTGGTTCTCAAGCTCTGAGATTCTTTCTTCTGCCTGGTTAATTCTGCTTTCCATGCTTATCAGTTTGTTATTTTTTAAATTCACTGTATTCTTTATTGCTGTTATCTCAGTTATCAACTCCTTCATTCTTTCCTCTTGCTTCTTCTCGATTATATTTATCCATTTTATTAATGTCTTGATATCCCAGTTGGTGGTTTGAGACCAGTCTTTCTGGGAACTCTTCATTGTTTGCATTCCAAAGTCTGTATTCTCAGTGTCTGACCTACCAGGGGTCTGTGTGAGACCCATATTCTTCTTTTGGTTTTTCTTCATTTGTGTAGATTTTCCTCTTTCCTTTTATTCTTTTTCCTTTTATTCTTTTATTCTTCTTTAATTCTGTTGTTCAGGGATGGGTGGGTTTCTTTTATTTCTATTTGCTCAATCTCCTATTCTCCCTTATGTAGATCCTCTTGCTTTATTCAATGCTGAAGCTGGACTGTGGTGGGAGGCTGTACTTTTTGTAGTTTTGAGGTTTAATTGAGGGAGGAGTTGTAATTCAGAATCTATTTGCACATCCCAGTATCCTCTGACAGGTGTCTGGGCCCCCTGGAACCCACTACCTACTGCCTTCCAATCAGTCCATGCAGTGGGGATACAGATTTGCTCCCTGAAATCAAAATGAGGTAAGAAAAAAGAAAAGCATATAAAAAGGAAGAAAGGAAAAAGGAGGAAGGTGGAGAGAGAGGAGTAAGAGGAAAGAGACAGATGTACCAACTAACAAATCAAAAGAGACACAAAGAAAGAAAAGAATAATAATAAAAAAACTAAAACATACAGACAATCATACAAACACACAAACAGACATAAACTTCACTGTTGATGTACTTTCCCTCAAAAATACCCATACACAGACAGGAAATCTAAAAAAACAGTAATTAAATAACAGAAACAAAGCAAGTATGAAAACGTTATCAAAAACTGAAAGAAAGAGTGAAAAAAACTAATACAAAAAACAAAAATGAGCAAAATAAACCGACAACCCACCCCCCGCAGAACAAACTTGCTCTGAGGTGGTTCCTGTAAGTCCAACTTCCTTTCAGTTCTGATCTCTAGTCCCTCCCCTCTGCTCTCAAAGCAGGCTGATATGGTTGCTCTCAGTGAGGGTCAGATGCCCCAGGCCTACTGTGGGAGGAGGATGGATCAGATCAGGATTCACCCAGCTTGCTGCCTGTCAAGTCTCCCTCTCAGATCTGATGTGTCTGTGTCTGATCTAGCATGGGAAGGGGCATCTGTCTCTCTGAGTTTGATGAGATTACCTTTAAGTCCCAAGTTGGAGACTGGGTGGATCTGGGCAGGGCAATGCAGGTCTCTGCCTGGTCCCAGGACAGAGAAAATTGTTGTGGTTGGCATTTTCTCACCAGGGGGTGGGGGGTTTCCTCTCCACCTCTCCCTGATCTCTCTCCATGGATTGGATCAGGGTTCCAGCTGCTTTGCTGTAACAGGTGATGGTGTGGGCCAGGCACCAGGTAATGAGAATCAGGTGAATTTGGCAAGCTTTTCTCAGAAAAGTCCTGAGAACAGTAGACAATCCTGCATATCAGCAGCTCCAATCCAGCACAGTTTTATAATCATTGGTTTATTCAGTTGTTTTTTAATCTGACAAGAGATGAAAAGGGCTATAAAAATTCATTTATGCTTTTTTTAATGCTTAGTTATTTAATTACCTTTATTGGTGAATTTTATTTCTGTAGGTGAATCTGAATTACTATCTACTGTTCTTTTATTCTACCTGAAGAATTCTTTTTTGCATTTTTTGTATAGAAAGTCTTCTGGCAGTGAATTTTATATTTTTGTTCTGGAAATTTTCAATTTTTTCTTCATGTTTGAAGAATAGTTCTAACTGATATAGAATACTTGATTGACCATCTTTTACTTTTAGACATTTGAAAAGGTCATTCTATTGCATTTGACCTCCATTGTTTCTGATAAGAAGTCTGCTGTTAATCTTATTGAGAAGCTCTTCTATGTGATAAGTCACTTAGGTTGCATTTGATTACATTAATTGATTGTCTTAAATTTAATCACTCTTGCATTCCTGAGATAAATTCTACCTGATCAATGTGTATAAACTGTATAATGTACTGTTGGATTCATTTACCTAGATTTTGTCATGAATTTATGCATCTGTGTTCTTAAAAAGTTTTTGTCTGTAGTTTTCCTTGAGTAGAACTAGTGTTAATTCTTCTTTAAATGTTTGATAGAATCCACCAGTGGATATATCTGGTCCTGGACTTTTCTTTGTTGAAAGTTTTTTGTTACTGATTCAGTGTTTTTACTATATTATAGGTGTGTTGCGATTTTCTAGTTTTTCTGAGTCAGTTTTGGTGATTTGTGTGTTTCTAGGACTTTTTTACACTTAATATAGGTTATTCATTTTTTGATGTGTGATTGTTCATAGTGTTTTCTTATATTTCTTTCAATTTTTTGCAAGCTTATAGTAATTTTATTACTTCTTATTTTAGTTATTTGCATCTTCTCTCATTCTCTTTAGCAATTTTTAAAAATTTTAGGTACGTGCTTGTCAATTTTGTTGATTTTTTAAAAACTAAATTTGATTTAGTAAATTCTCTCTATATTCTTTCTTCAGTCTCTATTTTGTTTTTCCTTGATTTAATCTTTACAAAAAAATTCTTCCTGCTTTTGACTCTTAGATTACTCTTTCTGTAGTTGTTAAGGTGCAAATTTTGACTTTTGGTTTGAGTTCTTCCTTCTCTTTTAATGTAGCCACTTAGCCAGGCTTGGTGGCTCAGCCTGTAATTCCACACTTTGGGAGGTTGAGGTGAGTGGATTGCCTGAGCCCGCAGGTTTGAGACCCATCTGGGCAACATGGCGTGACCTCATCTCTACAATAAATCAAAAAATCAGCTGGGCATGGTAGCGTGTGCCTGTAATTCTGGCTACTTGGAAGGCTGAGGTGGAAGGATCGCCAGAGTCCAGTGGGTTGATGCTGCAGTGGCTGGGAGCAGCCACTGCACTCCAGTCTGGGAAACAGAGTGAGACTCCAACTAAAAAAAAAATGTAGCCACTTAAGCTGTAAATTTTCACCTGAGCACTATTTTCACTGCATTCACTGTGTTTGTATGTTGTTTTTTGTTTGTTTTATTTTTGTTTATCTCCAAACATTTTCTAATTTTCCTAATTGCTTCTTTTTTTGACATCTATCTAATCATGGAATAGAATTATTTGAAGCCTGGTATTACTATTTATATTTTATGTTCTATTTTTATTTACTTTTTCTCCTAGGGTAAGAACCAACAAACTACAGTGCCACACTTTTTGTAAACAAAGTATACTGAAACCCAGCAACACTTATGTATTCATGCAGTGTCTATGGCTGCTCTTATGCTATCACAGCAGTGTTGAGTAGTTTAGACAGATTCTATGGCCCTCAAATCTAAAATATTTATTTTCTGGCCTATTCAGAAAAAGTTTTGCCAACTCTTTGTCTAGATTGTTTACAATTAGTATGATTAATATAATATAATTTATTTTAATACTGATGTGTTTAAATATGAGGTGCAACAATTTGCTTTGTGTACCATCCTAGAAGAAGTTTTACATAACTCATTGCTAAATATCACTACAGTCACCTTCAAAGTATTCCCTTTGGGGAACTATGCACTGATACCAATACCTAGTCCATCCATCAAAGCAGTTTTGGAACTCTTTCTGGAATGGCCATCAGAGCTGTTGTAATTATTTGTTAAGATATGAAAATTAAGTTTAAAAATTTTCCACATGCACATACATTGGTAGCACTGTACAAATAACTGTATGGCAACACCCTCCCAACTCACCTGATTTTGACCCCAATGACTTTTTCCTTTACCTGGGTATAAAGAAAATACTGAAAGGAAGCCATTTGATGACATTCAGGACATCAAGGGTAATACAATGATGACTCAGATGACCATTCCAGTAAAAGAGTTCCAAAATTTCTTTGATGGGTGGACTAGGCACTGGCCTCGGTGTGTATCTTCCAGAGGGGAGAGCTTCAAAGGTGCCTGTAGTGATATTCAGCAATGAGGCATGCAGTACTTTTTCTATGATGTCTTCACTAACTCATATATCACTTTGCTATTTGTTTTCTGTTTGTCCTATCTCTTTTTATTTTTTTATTTTTTTATTTTTTTTTAGTTGGAGTCTCACTCTGTTGCCCAGACTGGAGTGCAGTAGCCTCTCCCGGCCACTGCAGCCTCGACCTGCTGGGCTCCGGTGATCCTTCTGCCTCAGCCTTCCAAGTAGCTGGAACTACAGGCGTGCACTACCACGCCCGGCTGATTTTTTGATTTATTGTAGAGATGAGGTCTCGCTTGCCCAGGCGGGTCTTGAACCCGCGGGCTCAGGCAATCCACTCACCTCGGCCTCCCAAAGGCGCGGGATTACAGGCTGAGCCACCGAGCCCGGCTTAACTTTTTAAATACACAAAATTTTAGGGTTAGAAGTGACCTTAGCAATTAAGTCCAGAGGGTTTCAAACTGTGCTCGGAAACATCTTAGTGTTTCATCAATTTGTGCTTCAAAAACTCCCTGAAGCATAGTATTACAACTGCTTTACACATATACATCTTTTTTTAGTATGGGTGATATACACCCACGCAAAAGTGAATTGTATATCAAGTTTAAACACTTTAAAGACTGCTAGCTCAGCTGTCAGGTTAACTCGCTTTTTTTCTACAGACCTTAAAGTTTGGCCTGATGTGCCTAGAATTTCTTGTAAGCATACATAGATTAGAAAGGTTATACTTTTAATTTTTTTCTAACTTCAGGCCAGATGTGCTCTTTCACATAAAATCATTAAAAAATACAGCCCTAGAACACTAATTTGTGCAATAATCTGCTCAGCACAGTATTTCTCAGAATAACTGTGTAATAAGTAAATACATAAAAAGCTGCAGCAACATAAAATATTATCTATTCTCACTATAATATAGTATTCTCATTCATAAGTTTTTGGGGATTCTCAATGAATGTTTACAACTTCTAAAAATATGAGCAGCTGTTGAATACTGCCAAAAAGTCATTCTTGAGACAAAAACTTCTTACTGCAGCTTCTCCTGCAAACTTCTTTATTAATTTAAAATCCCAGATCTGTAAGATGATCAAATTTTTTAAAAAAAACCTTCCACATATGTCTACTTAACTTGATAAATCAAGATTTTTCTCTTATAGCACTATAAATAAGAAAGAAATTAGACTGGGTCCAGTTTGAGGATGAAAATGGCCTTCATAATTCTCAACTTTCTATTTTAGATTCAGCAGGTACACATGCATATTCATAATTCCCAACTTTCAATTTTCATTCTGATCAAAAGAGCTTGGTTGTTCTGTTTATAAGTATAAATATTAAATTTTAAACTTATTTTAAAAGTTAACATCAGCCGGGCGTGGTGGCTCATGCCTATAATCCCAGCACTTTGGGAGGCTGAGGCGAGAAGATTGCCTGAGCCAGTGGGTTCAAGACCAGCCTGGGCAACATGGCGAGACCTCGTCTCTACAATAAATAAAAAAAAATTAGCCAGGAGTGGGGTAGCGTGCACTGTGGGTCCGGCTCCTTGGAAGACTGAGGCGGAAGGATAGCCAGAGCCCAGCAGGTCGATGCTGGGGTGACCGTGAATGTGCCACTGCACATGCCTGGGCGTCGGAATGAGACTTCGACTCAAAAAAAAGAGAAAGTTTAAAACATATAGCATTCTCAGATTTCTTCAGGAGTAGGCATATAGAATATAGATGCAAACATGAGGAGTAGTTGTAAAATTTAGGAAGTGGTGCTGCTTGTAGTGAGCTACAGAGTAACATGATTGCCCTAAAAAAATATAAGTCTGAAGTTTTAAAAACACTGTGCCCTCTAATATTAATCTGACATTGGCTAAAACAATAAACAAAAAATACTGTGCCAGTCAAATACATATGTTTACAGCACCACTAGTTTGTAATAGTTGATCATATTTCTAACCAAGAATCCAGCACTGTTGATCATTTAGTAATTTAAATTTTCTTCATTATCAGTAACTGTTTAGATCTAGATCTCACAGTTGGAAGTAATTTTTTTCCCCTTTCGTGTGTTGTGTAACGCCATGTTCAAATAGTTGAATCAAGTACTGGAAATGGTGAAAGAGGGGACAGAGATTCTTCCTCTCTCTGCCTTCTGGAGAAATTATGTATAAATTGTACAGACTGAAATGTGCTCTGATTGTCTTGTAAAACCTGTGGTCTTGTACACTATAGCTGAATTTGACAAAGATCACAGGGAAGCCAAGAAAAGCTAACAAGACTACATCATACACAGTACTTGGAATAGCTACATGTAAATGCTTCATGTTTCAGTCCAATTGTAAAGAACTTATTTCTTTAAAAATGTGGACTATGACAAGTTTTGGCAGAAGGACTTGTGCAATAAATGTTAATAAGATTCAGTATTGCAGGATTGGGAGGTATTTTCACAGATAGCAGTGTGGTTCCACCTGTTTTATAACCATGTGATATTTACCCTATGATTTTTATTTCCAGAATCAGTAGTGAAATTTAGGTGATGAGGCCAATGTATTTTGCATTAACACTCTTAATAGTTGAAAGTTGATTATGGCTATGACCTTGACTAAGTTATAATCTGAAATCAATATGACATCGTTATCAATCAAAAAATTGTTCTTGAAACAAAGTTTATCTTTAGTAAGACTTTCATAATCTGGCTACAGTGTTAATAAACTACTGGCATACAATTTTCTATAGGATTACTGATAATTTGTATTTATTTTGTAAAATATCTATTCATATGTTTGTGAGAGTCTCTTGATTTAATCAATTAGCTTTACAGCAGTAATGGCAATGCCAATCATGGTTTAAAAAAATATGTATATATATCAAGCTGTACAGAAAGATGTAGCAAAAAATAAAAAAGTTTTCTTTCCTTTTCCTAACCACTCCTCCATTACAGAAAATCTCTTTTCAGAAATTTGCTATGTAGATACAAGCTTACATGTGTGCATAAAATATTTTGAACAAATTTAAATATATGTGAGCTCTGCAACTTGTTCTTATTATGTAGCCCTGTGCTTTAAGAACTTTTTTCTAAATGGGCACCCTGAACATTTGCTATTACACTCTATGCCACATATGATTTGCTATAGTACTGAGTCTCAGTAAGAGTAGATGAAATCTCACAGATGTCAAGTGCGTTGGTGTTCTATTATCTGTGTGTTACCAAATTATTTGACCACTTCTGCTGTAGCTCTTATAATCCCTAATGGTAGGCATGCCCAAGTTGTATTATAACGAAGAAAATATAAACATGACCATAAAAACAATATCACAGCAGATGACTGCACTTATTAAATTTATTCTGTGAATACCCGACTCCACATAATTGGAATAGGATTTATACCTTGATTATTTTAAGATGCAAGGAGAGTCTTGTATACAGATTTTGCCAGTGTGACAGGTATACTTAAACCCCCATGAAAACCCTTGGCTGTTTTTTAGACAAAAGGATTCAGAATTATTTGTTACCAGGGACAAAGATTGTTGCTTCAGCAGTTAAAAGTTAAGTGATATTTGGCAGTTTTTTAAACAAAGAATACAAATATTCACTAGAATCATGATTTAATATGTAATGGACAATGTTATTGTCTTTACAGTCAAGTGATAATCGATTTTTAATTATATTTTCAGCATCAAAATTTCTGCTGACCAAAAATTTCACAGATATAATATTTCAAATATTTTTCTTTATTTAAGCTTGTCAGCACTGAAAGCATCAACATAACATCTCTCAATCTTCAGCAGTTTTAATAAATACATTATAATTTAATATATTTATCATGTAATTAATTTTATATAACTATCCAACTAGATATGAGATTACATAGACTAAAAATAAATTATTGACACTTCTTAATACAACCCCATTATTTCAAATAAAAATGTCATGGTGAAAAATATGCAGAAAATGCAAAGGCAATTTTAAAGTAACCTATTAGGACCAAATTGTTACTAGTAGAATTACTACTGTAAGTAAAGCCATCAAAAAGAAAATTTTTTTAAATTTTGAAATTATCTTCAAATTTAGGGTAATCGTTTATTTTAAAATGTTAATAAATAAATGCAAGCATTCTGAAGCATGTTCTTTATTAATGTTTTAACATTTTCTGTCACCGTATGTGTGTGTGTGTGCACATACATATGGCAGAGTGTTTTCCCTTCAAATTGAAATAAATGAAAAATTATTCCAGGAACAAGATGAACAAATTCAAATGAGGCAGCACAACTCAGCATCTCTCAAGCGGCTAAAATAAAATAGAAACTGCCCCCCCAAAAGCATTAATTTTGCTAATGTCGAATTATGATGAAAATAATTCTAAGCTTGCCTTGCTTTATTTATAAATCCTTTACATTTTTATTGAGGTTTTGTTGAAGTAGGAGTTGTATTTATTTTTATTTTTTTCATTTCTTAGTGAAGATACACTAGTTCCCTCACTAAGATTTTAGTTAGCAAGAATCATCTAAGAATACTGCTTAAACTTTACTCCTATGAATAAAGATCCTAGGTTTTTAATGCTCATTCAATGCCTTTATCAAAAAACAAAAGCATTGCGGGAAACAACAGCCTAAATGTAGCACATTTTTAGAGAAACTAGATAAAGTCTTCATGCCATAATACATAGGAATATCAACAACTTCATGTATGCTTTCATCACTTAACAAATATTAATGATTAATATGCGTCTGTTACTCTGATGGGCATGCTTTTGGATTGGTGGTAAGGAGGCAGTAGTGGAAGCATGAAATTCAAAATGAAATGTAGAAACATCTAGTTCAATATAATATAAGTTCCATTAAAATGACACTGGAAGAGACCAAAGTAGAGAAGAGAGATTGGCAAAATTTTGAAAGAGGGAAAGTCAAATGACCGAATAACTACAGGAAATTGAAATCTCATTGCTTGCAGAGCCGGATAACGATAAATAAGCCAACTCTTCCCCACAGAATCCAGAATGGAAACAGAAGTGACTAGACAATGCATTTCAGTAAAATGAGGACTCAAATACAGAAAGAGGAAGGAATGGGGGACTTAGCAAACAGGGGACCTAAAACAGAGAGCAGCAAATGAAAATCCCAGGGTGAGAGCTCACACCAGGCCCAAAGAACAGTCTTTCAGGCAGCGACAGAGGGACAGAGAGCTTCAGGAGAAAGCACTGCAGGCCTGAAAAGAAACAGGAACTGACAGTGTCCGAAACTGTGTTTGAACATTTAGAAGAAAATTAATAGACTTCACAGATCTGATGAAACATTTAAAAAAATTAGTAAAGAGTACATTGAAAATCATTGTCATTAAAATGACTACAAAATTGTGGCCAAGGAATAACCAAAAATAAAAGTATTGCACAGCTTCAAAAAAAAATGTTGAAAGAAAAGAGCTTGTATGAAAAAATAATGCAAACTCTAATCAGGGTATAAAAATTCAAGTTGAACCCAATCATGTGGTGAAGAAATTCATCTGCAACCCACAAGAGATTTTCAACTTCCCAAACCAAAGGATAAAACATGAAAAAGGTTACTAAAGAACTTGGTCAAGGAGTTGCAGAGCCACAACCTAGATGGGAATACAAATCCCCAGGCCCCCACAAACAGTGACTGTAAGAATGATAGTTCCCAGGGTATCCATTTATAATTTGGGTAGAATCACAGTAGAAGTTTAGTCTTTAGGTCCTCAGACCCAGCTTAAGAATGTCTAATCTCTAAGCAAACCTTGAAATATACAATTTTTTAGCCTTTTAACTTGGCTAAGTAACTTTACAACTCTGGGAACCTTCAGAATTGACTACAGAAGACACAAGCTCCTTGTATTAATTTTTTTTTGTATTCACTTTAAGAAAACACTTTATGTTTATTATTTAAAATGTTTGTAATATCCAAGAAAATCTGACATATTAAGTCTTGTGATTTTAGGGTCTTGGGTGCAAGAGAAATTTGCAGTGTGTAAACAAACAAATAAACCTTCATATGGGAATGTTTAGGATAATATGTTTCCCCAGGGAAGGGTGGGAGAATGAAGAAAAACTGGTTAAGGGTGAAGAAGTGAAAGATGGGTCATCCCAAAATATGCCAGATTCGTATATTATTTCAAGTTGAAAACATCAGAGAAATTTTAGTTTCAGAAAGGGCAAGCTGAGCTGTCTCTTCCCATATGCAGCAAGTGATAAAAATTCCTCTGAAAAGAGTACTCTCTCCAAATTAAGGCAAGAATATAGCTTTAATCACCAGAGACTTAGAAATAAAGACTGCAGTGGACCTGAATAAATAATGAAGTAATCTTTATCTTCCATCTGTTTTACACCCCTCCATATATCTCCTAGTGACTCCTCTAGAAAATTTTACCACCCTAGCCATATTTTCTTTGTCCTGTCTGCATTTCTTCTCAAATTCATCACTCTTTGTCTAAAAAATATAAAAGCATCTTGCTTTGGTCACTTCTTCGGACTTCGCTCTCTTGGGAAGATCCTCATGTATGTATAAAACTAAAGATCCCTATGTATATGTAAAATTAACAAAATTGTGTGTACTTTTCTCCTATTAATCTGCCTAGTATCAGTTTGGTTTCCAGATCCAGGTGAAAAGATCACTAGGAACTAAAGGGGGCTAGGAGGTGATCACTGGCTCCCCTACAAAGGGTATAAAAATACAGTTAGGTAGAAAAGTTCTAGTATTCAAGTGTACAATAGGGCTGGGCGTAATGGCTCACGTCTGTAATCCCAGCACTTTGGGAGGTGGAGACGAGAGGATTACCTGAGCCCACAGGTTCAAGACCAGCCTGGGCAACATGGCAAGATCTTGTCTGCACAATAAATCAGAAAATTTGCTGGGTGTAGTGGTGAATGCCTGTAGTTGGCCTACTTAGAAGGCTGGAGTGGAAGGATCGTCTGAGTCCAGCAGGTTGAGGCTGCAGTGGCCGTGAGCATGCCACTGCACTCCAGCCTGGGTGACAGAGTGAGACTAACTCAAAAAAAAAAAAAAAGAGTACAGTAGGAAAAATATAGTTAACAATAATTTATTGTATATTTCAAAATAGCCAGACGAGAATTGCAATGTTCCCAACCCAAAGAAAAAATAAGTGTTTTAGGTGACCAATAGCCCAATTACCCTGATTTGTTCATTACATGTTGTATACAAGTATCAAAATATCACGTGTACCCCAAAAATGTGTTCAACTATTAAATACACCAATTAAATCTACAAATATAGATATATTTCCCCATATTTACAAGCATACCTCAGATATACTATGAGTTCAGATCCAAAGCACTGCAATATAGCAAAAAGTACAATATAGCAAGTCATACTATTTTTTTTTGCTTTGGTTTTTCAGTGCATGTAAAAGCTATGTTTACTTTATACTGTAGTCTATTAAGTGTGCAATAAAAAGTGTGCATATCCTAATTAAAAATACTTTATTGCTAAAAAATGCTAGTAATCATCTGCGCCTTCAGTGTGTTGGGACCTTTCACTTTCTTATCATTCATGCATTCACTGCAGTAGCACTTTGTATCTCAAGAATATTTCCTTTGCATTCACAAGTTGGTTATGTAAGAGGCCTAGGTTTCATTCTGCCTCAACATACATATCTTTCAACGTGCCTTCCTCACTAAGCTTCATAATTTCTAGCTTTTAATTAAAAGGAGAGATATGATGCTTCCTTTCTCTTGAACACTTGGAGTCCATTTTAGGGTTATTACTTGGTCTAATTTTAATATTTTTGTGTCTCAGGAAATAGGGATACCCAAGGAGAGGAAGTGAGATAGGGAATGGTAGGTCAGTGAAGCAGTCAGAACACACACAACATTTATCAATAAAGTTATCTGTCTTATCTGGGCATGGTTTGTAGCATCCCAAAACTATTACAGTAGTAACATCAATTATCACTGATAATAGATCACAATAACAGATATAATGACAACGAAAAAGTTTGAGATATTGTGACACTATCAAAATGTGATACAGAGACACACAGTGAGCACATGCTGTTGAAAAAAGATGCCAATAGACTTGCTCAACGCAGGATTGCCACAAACCTTCATATGTTTAAAAAAAGCACAGTGTTTGTGAAGGCTAAGCACAAGAAAGCAAGGTACACTTGTATAAATTTAATTTAATAGGTTTATGTGAGTTACTAAAGTGCCCAGAAAATTTTGCTTATTAGAGTTATAAACTTGCCCTGTTGAACATCTGAGAGCTAAAATATCAAATATGTTAAATGTATGAATAAAGTTTTAATGTTTAAGGCAATTTAACAAACTAGATATTAATGAAAAATGTGTTTAGAGGAATTTAATCTGTTCAAACTGAATCAATTAAATTTTAATCCAAAGACAAGTTAAAAAATGTTATTTTTATTAAAAAATATACTTGATTTAAAAATATAATAATAATGTATGTAAATTGAACTTAAAGACTTAAAGAAAACCGGGTTTGTAACTTACATATTTAATAAATCAAGTATTAGTTTAAAACTCAAAAGTTGTAAGAAATTTTTTTCATGCTCAAAGCCCCATGGACTCACAAAATGTCACATTAACACTAAACAAATAGAAGTTGTTTACTCTGGGATTGCAAAAAAGTATTATAAGATAGTAAACATAGTCATAGTGGTTCAACAGTGTATAAGTATAACATTTACCTAGCTACAGTAATGCAAACACAACCATTCATTTAACCAAATTGCTAATATAACACTGTTGAAATGATGTTAAATCCTCGACTATTTTAATAGAAAGTCAACTTAATAGAAAGTCGGTAGACATTGTCTAAAATTGCTAGACCAAGAAATAGAAATGTAAGTATATATTATAGATATGTGGGTAAATATCAAATGAAACCCCTTTAAGATCTGAAAATGCTTCTTCTGAAGACGAGAATGAGGGTGGGTCAGGGAACCCAATTTTTTAGCTATTTGCATGTATCACCAGGAGAAAAAAATTCATTTCAAAATAATAAGACAAAGTATTGTGCAACTGATAATATTAAAATATTTTTGGCTGTATATACTGTATGTATTTCTATCTACCAAAACATATATATATATAAATATATTTATGTCACACAAGTATATGTAATTTTATACTACAAAATAATTTTTACAGTTACAATTTTCATTTTAAAATGTCCTGACTTTTTAAAAAAAATTAGTCTTATTACTTTATAGTTATACTTCTCTGGGCCTCAGTTTCCTTGCCTTTGTAAGTGATATCTCCCTAATAGAGGTAAAAATTAGAGGCATTCATAAGAAAAAATTTTCTAATCAAAACAAAAAATGCTATACAAGTATAGATGCTTATTCTACTTTATAACTATGGTACCCAAAATATGAGGTTCCTACAGCACCAGCTAATTTGTTTAAGGATTTTTAAAATGAGAAATGAGAAAAAATTTAGGGATCAGAATTATTTTTGCCTGAAAAACAAAGATAATAAAACACCAGTCTAAGGTGCATACTCCGATGAAAAATTTTTGTGTATAAGATATTAAGGGTTTTAAGTTTCAGCTAAGTGCCTCCCCTCTCCTCCAGTTTCCCTGTACAGTATTTGATCCTGTGTGTATTCATTCAGAGACACATTACCATGAAAATGGTTTGAGATTAGAAATTTTCAGGGTTCATATTTTTACCTCCATAAAAGCTAATAGTCTTAAAAGGCAAGGTTCCCAGCTGTAAGAGCTGGGCTCTTAGGGAAAAGAAATGTGGTTTACAAACTTCACAAGACTAATAGCCTGGCAATCTCAGCATATAGAGTTCACGCCATAAACCACACAGTGTAGAGTAATGGTGTAGAAGCATAGTTTTCTCACACACATAAAAAAAAATTTTTTTTAATCCTTTGAACAAGAAAGAAAGTAATCTGCCAAGAAAGAAAGAAGTAGAGAACCTAGGCTCTTATATGAAGCCCCAGGAATGTGGGGGAGAGGAAAACAGAAGTTTAGGGGATTCACAAAGCAAAAGGACTAGTATCTCACTTCCCAGCACGGCCAGGGGAGATGGCAAGACTTTAAGAAAAGTCACATTGGCAGCCGAGGGTAGAGTGGAATACCCAGGCAAAAGGATCTGAGGACATCTCATGGACTGGATCTGGTATGGCACACTCTGTTCCCCCAAAAACGGATGGCATAAAAAATCAGTGAACCAGATTGAACCATATGGTTTTGAGGCGGGGACACTGTCAAGGAACCTGGCAAGAGCCCTACAGGAAGACCCTGGACAACAGATGTGGAGGGGATGGAGAAAGCTATCTGAGCAGGAAAGAGAACAGCTGCCTCAAAGCCACTCGAGACCAATGTCAGCGTGACACCTGAGAGTACTACCTACCCTGTCCATCCTGCCCTGGGTGAACTTAAATGCTTTCACGGGAGAAAGAAAGAGAAATGGGAGAGAGAAGAGTCTTAATTGATGAAGTATTTAAAAACACTTTATTTTAAAAACAAAAAGACAAAATTCACTATTGTTTATATTGACCTCTAAGTAAGTAGATTAAATTCCCAACAATGGCAAGAATGGAGGATCAAGAACTAAGTTCAAGTATAAAGAAATAACTTCCCATGTTTGCACATCCAAGTTCATAACTATGATATTTGTACCTGTTATCGATAGCAGGATGATCTGACTCTTCACTTTGAGATAAAACAAGAGAAGAAAAACTTATGCCGATTTTCTGATGATTTGATATTTTCAGTTGTCTATTCTACTTAAAAAGGAAAAGGTATGGCTCAGTGGAATAGAACTAAGACTCAGGAGATCTAGATTGAGTGTGCAGCCCTGCAACATCTCGTACTGCTCAATGTTTCTGATCCTCAGTTTATTCATGTATTAACCAAAGAACTATATTAGGTAATCCTTAAGCTTCTTATACTAAAAGTCTATTATTTGGATAATAGTCTTTAAGCATTTATCTATGTTATTTCATCATTACCACATTCAATAAGTATTTAATGAGCATCTTCTACATGCCAAACAACGATCTTGAGATGCATCAGTGGACAAAACAGATAAAGACTCTTACCTTCACTGGGCTTACATTTGGGTGATATTTACAAGGATATAAATATTATTTACATGGAAAGAATGTCAAGGTCAGGGATATACACGATTGTCCTAGATAAATTTGTAGGGAGTAGAGTTAGGATTCAGATTTAAGGCTTCTGATTCACAGATTGTGTTCTTTCTACATTATACACATTGTGAAGAACATAATTCAACAGGAAACCAACTTGGAGAAAAATAGAAGCTGCTGCTGAGATGGCTATTAGATAATGTTATCATATGCTCTTATTGAGGTCTTTGACAATGCTGATCTTTTTTTTTTTTTGAAAGAAATTAAAACCCCAAAGGCACTAAATCAGGAATAGGTCTTATGAAACAGATGGCCTAGCAGATGGTAGACTGCTCCTTTTCTTCTTGGCACCTCCTGTTGAAAGAATGTGATATGCATGATGGTTAGGTATGTTTGACTTCTTGGGACTTAACTAGCAGATATTTCTGGAACAGATGCTGCTTCCTTATCCTGAGCTCAACAAATTCATAAGTACAATCTGTAGCATTTCCTTTTCTGCTTCTCTTCTCATGCCATGTCCAGTTTTATCAACTCTAACTAGAATATTTCACATTGCAATATGACCTAAAATACAGCAAGAGTTTTAGGACAAATAACTTAAAGAAATTATTGGAAGCCCACAGTCTCTTCCAACAAGATGTATGACAATCATAACCTTTAGGTAAGTCAATATGACACCCAATACCTCGTCCAAGCACAAAATGTATTAGGAAACAACAATATGCAGACCACTGGAATAAGTGCTACGGGAGGTACAAGGATGGTAAGATGTGACCTTTGTCTTTAAGAATTTTACAGTTTAGGAAGGGCTTAAATAATGATAATGTAAGACAGAATGTGGTAGCTGTCATCAAAATAGCTCAAAAAGAGAATATGGATATTTAGAGAAAAGATAACTCGCTTCTTCTTGGCTGGATTGGGAAGAACTAGAACATGGCAGAGTTAGGGTGAAAACACTTGTTAAGGTCAGACTTTGCAGGACAATAAGGATTTCTAATCAGCTAGAAATAATAGGGAGGCTTTTCTAGATAGCATTGCTAAAACATAGAGGTGAGAATGTTTCCAGGGCAGTCATCAACTTTGACTAGAATATATGAGATATATGAAGGAGTTGGATTGTGATGGCTTTTAAAATCAAGGCAAACTATCTGAGCTTTGATCAGACTGCAGTAGGGAATTACTAAGAATTTTGGGTAAGATGATGACATAATCTATGCTTTGTTTTAGCAAGATTAGTTTATTAGGAGTTGAGCTGTATTAGAGGGGAGAGAAACGCAAGTCAGTGAGACCAATTAGGAAGTTCTTGTTTTAGTCCAGAGAAGAGACAATGGGGGTCTGAAACAGCTCTGGCACTTGTTAGAGGAAGAAGACAATGAATAGGAGAAATGTGAAGGAGGTTTTTACTATTTTTTCCATATTGAAAAGGGAAACGTCTATACCTTTTATAATAACTGCAAACTGAGACTGCATCAAGGTTGCTAGGTGTGTTAAGTAACAAATCACTAACTTCTTAAAAGTTCTAAGGTTGATTGAGTTTATTTTTCCTGACTTCATAAATTGCTAGAAAATTTTCATATACATATTATAATATGTATACATACACATATTATAATTATGTCCCCATATGTATGTCCCCAAACGGTTTAAGGGTTTCCTATATATTGATTTTTTTTATATTGAAGATGTGGGGTACAATCCAGGATTCGGTAGCTAAGTGGTCATAGTACTGGTGAAGTTTGGGCCTCCCTTTGGTTTGAGATCAGTTACCCTTATTAATGTTTTGCCCCCACCCCCAGCAGTGTCCTACTACTGCCAATCCCTTTCTTAAAGTATTATGGTAAATGTTCAGGGTCCGCTTATGAGTGAGAACATGTGGCACTCAGTTTTTCGTTACTGTGATAGATAGCTAAGTATTTTAGACACTAAATCTCTCCAAGTTATTGAGAAGTCCATAATTTTGTCCTTCTTAATGGTTGTGTGATACTACGTCATGTATATGTACCACATTTTTCTCATCCAGTCTACTTTTGATGATCAGCACAGTTGGTTCCATGTTTTTGCTATTGTTAATAATGCTGTGATAAATATTAGTGTGCAGATATCTTTTTGTGAAATGATTTGAGTTCCTCTGGGTATATTACCAGAAGGGGGATTGCTGGGTCATATGGAAGGTAAATTTTTAGATCTTTTAGGAATCACCACACTGTTTTCCACAGAGGCTATACTAGTTTACACTCCCACCAACAGTGTAGAAGCATTCCCTTTTCCCCACATGCTCTCCAGCACCTGTTGTTTTTTGAGTTATTGATAATGGCCATCCTGACTGGAGTTAGGTGGTATCTCAGGGTTTTAGTTTGTATTTCTTTGATGATTAGTGAAGCTGAGCATTTTTTCATGCATCTGTTGGCTGCTTGTATGTCTTCTTTTGAGATGTGTCTGCTTATGTGTGAGAACATGTGGCCTCACATGTGGCTTCAGTTCAGAAGAAGAAGGAGAAGAAGGAGAAGGAGAAGAAGAAGGGGAGATACAGGGAGGGGGAGAGGGAGGAATACAAACCTGAGGAGCTAGCATGGAAGCACATTACATTAGCATGCTCAGCCCCCTCACCATGTGATACCCTGCACCACTGCAGGACTCTGCCAAGAACCCCCACCAATAAGAAGACCTCACTAAATGTGGCACCTCAACCTTAGACTTCTCAGCCTCCATAACTGTAAGAAATAAATTCCTTTTCTTTGTAAATTACCCATTTCCAGATATTCTGTTGAAAGCAACAGAAACAGACCAGGATACCACTCAATCAAGGTTATGTTCCTGTGGCAGCTTCAAATGAAGGTTTGAGCTCATAGTAGTAGATTCAATATCATCAAGTTCACAGTTTGTCCTCAATGGACCATGTTTACAAACATCAACACAAACAATTTCAACTGGAATGTTAGTCACGTGTATTTTTGTATAGGTATTATTGACCACCTGCAAAGCTGAAATTTCCCATTTCCCTCAGAGTTTGCAACCTTTCTGTCATGTTGTTTGGCAGTCTTTCCATCAACACAAATACTTTTATCTACCTTCTCCCCTTCTGTCTTTTTTTTTTTTGCTCACCCACACACAGAAATCCCTATTCTTTTTTTGTTATAATATCATTAATGTTTATTTATTTTAGTTTTTTTATTTTCAAATTGTGGGGTACAATTCAGTGTTGGTTATACAAACATTCATCATGCAGATACCCCTGTTGATGAGGTGTGCCCCCCTCCCCAGTCAGATTTTGATTACTGTCATTCCCACCCACCCCCCACCACAGTTTCCAACTACTGTCGATCCTTTTCTTATAGTATTACGGTAGCTGTTCATGGTCCACTTATGAGTGAGAACATGTGATACTCGGTTCTTTGTTTCTATGAAAGATCACTTGGTATTATAGACTCTAAGTCCATCCAGGTTGCTGTGAAGTTCATGATTTTGTTCTTCTTTATGGTTGCATAATATTCCATCATGTATATGTGCCACACTTTTTTTTTATCCAATCCTCTTTTGATGGGGAGCATGGTTAGTTCCATGTTCTTGCTATTGTGAACAAGGCTGCGATAAACATACATGTGCAGGTATCTTTTTAATAGAGTGATTTGAGTTCTTCTGGGTATATTCCCAGTAGGAGGATTGCGGGGTGATATGGAAGATTGATTTAGAACTTTTAGGAATCGCCACACTGATTTCCACAGAGTCTGTACTAGTTACACTCCCACTAACAGTGCAGAAGTGTTCCTTTTTCACCACATCCTCTCCAGCATCTGTTATTTTTTGAGTTATTGATGCTGGCCATTCTGACTGGAGTTAGGTGGTATCTCAGTATAGTTTTTATTTGCATCTCCTTGATGACTAGTGAGGCTGAACATTTTTTCATGTATTTGTTGGCTGCTTGTATGTCTTCTTTTGAGAACTGTCTATTCATATCTTTTGCTCACTTTGTAATGGGACTATTTGTTGGAACTGGCAACCAATTCTTGAGCAAAACCTGAAATGCCCAGGCCATAAGAGATAAGATAGACAAATGGGACCTCATCAAACTGAAAAGCTTCTGCAAAGCCAAAGAAACCATCACGAGAGCAGAGAAACAGCCCACAGACTGACAAAGGCCTAACATTTAGGATCTACAAAGAACTCAAACGTGCTGAAAAGAAAAAAACTAACAGTCCTATTTATTTTTTATTCAGAATACTTTCAGGCATCACCTTTCATATGACAAAGCAGTTTATCAGGGTGTTTTTCTAAGCAAGGCAGTTTTCTTCCCTGTAGGTATTCTGATGTCAGTTAATAAAGTATTATTTTATCTCTGTTGCATTTATGTAATGAGTTTTTATCACTACAAAAATCTAGATTCATATGTGTACTTAATTTAACCTATTTCACAAATATTTATCAAGCTTTTGATAGAGTTTTTCAGGAAATTCAGAGGACTCAATCATGGATCCTGCCCTGGAGAAATATGGCTCTTTCAGCCAATACAAATGCAAGGTCAAAAGGGATACATGATGTAAAGGAAATCAGGATAAAGTGCTGTGAGAGTTTAGATTTAGATGAATTCCAGTTAAAAGCACCTAGGAAAATGTATTCAGGAATTGCTAATTCCATGTTCAACTTTGAAATGTCTGGTCATATGTCAGAGAAATCAAGCAAACTATTTAGTAATACAAGGAAGAATACTAAGGTCACGTCTCTTTCAGGGACTTCACACATTTTTATTACTGAGCTGTACACTCAGAGTAATAGCAGATGGTTTACAAAGAACTAAAATTTTGCAATTTATAAATTTCATGTAATTCCTAGGTCATGCGAGGCATGTAAATAAGGCAAAATAATTATAACTGTTTAGGTAAAATGTACATATTTTAAAAAGGTAGAAATACATGCAATGAATGTAAAATGATAAAAATTGTTAAACATAAAAATGTATTATTAAGTTTTGTAAGTCATTAGGTCATTTCATTTTGCATTATTTTGGCAGAAAGATAATCAAACTGAAATGATTCTCCTAAATTAAGAGGACACCAAGAGGGAAATACAACTCTTTCTGTAATCAGCTTTAAATAGAGAACAATGGCATGTGATTACAGGACAGAAAAAAAAAATGGAGCCATGTGAAGCACTACTGAAGCAAATTAGGTCATTAATCTTCTGACTACTGAAACAAATAACTTATCTAAATGAGTTATCCATCTAACATAGCATCACTAATGGTAACGGTTCTATACAGATGTCCAAAAGAAGACTTTTAGCTTTTGAATTCACTTTTCGCATGTTATCAGCTGTTGACTTCACGGTCTCCTTTCAGATGTGGAATATCTCAGATAAAAGAGTTTTAGAGATAAATTTTTCACTAAGAACAGTCATCTCTACTACTATGACAAGTCTATCAGGCAGTTTATTAGCATAAATGCTTCAACATTAAATAAATGTGTATTAAATGCCCACTCTGTAACAGCACTGTGCCAGGGTTTAGTTGACCTTTAGAGAACTCAATAGCTCTGACCCTTCTAGAGATCACTGCTTAGCAAAGAGGGGCCTACTTCCTTACTAAGTAGCCTTATTTCTTTTCTGAACAACTCTAAATCCTGATTAAATTTTTTTCTTTCTTTAAGCTAAAATCTGTCTCCTTAAAACTTATATCCAAGTTATGTTTCTGGAATCATGCAAAATAAATTTAATCTCTCCTAAACCTGATCCTACAGGCAAAGAAGTTTTGAAAGACTACTTTATCAAAGTCACTAAAAAAAAAAAGTTAATAGGATAGAGCCAAATATAGGATTCCACAGCCTACCATTAGCAAATTCATCCTTAGTTGACATCATTTTCCACATACTGAAAAAATTTATGCAATGGGTTCATTATTTAAAATATTAAAATACGTGTCAATAAAAGAAAGGTCAAGAAAGATGGCACATGCACACACAAAAGGGTAACTGTGAGATGATGGATGTGTCAGTTTTCTTGACTACAATAATCATTTCATTATGTATTACATATAAAAAATCATGATGTACACCTTAGATATATATGTACAATAATAAAAGAAACATGGCACATTCATTTTGTGTCATCATATTATGCAAGTATTTAATTTTTAATTAACTAATGTTTATACAAGAGTATTAACATTAAAGAGACTTTTACGGAATAGCATATTAAGTCAGAGAAAAACTCTATAGAGACAGACTAATGGCATTCTGAGCACATGAGTTTATCTCATTTACTCCCAAAATCCTACTACAAAGCAGGTAATTTTTAGAGTCATAAAACTAAAAGGACAAAGAATATGCAAGAGAAGACAGCAAATAAGAGATGATAAAGATAAAATTTTGAATTTGAAAAGTAATCAACTTAATAGAACACAAGACAAACGTGCCTAAGAGAGTCAAAATGCTAGCTGATTTGCTTTGTATAATCCCAGAAATGCCCAAGAACTAGATAGAGTAGAAAGAGGGGTTGCAAGTAAGACTGGAAACAGAAGGATTAGACTCTATACATACATATATATTTATTTTCTTGGCTTTATTTTAAAAGATGGAAGAATAAACCAAAACATTAATAAGTAAAGAAATGTCTTCAAAATCCCAGAGAACTATCTCTTACCAAAAAATACAAGTAAGAATGAAAGTACAATAATAGTAATAAGAACTTTTCAGATATATAAAGTCTCAAAATTTTACTTTCATGAATTGTTTCTCAGGAAACTTCGGAACATGGTAAAATGAATTAATAAATACATTAAAAACTAAGCAAATAGGAAAGGGGATCAAGATGGTGGACTAGTGGCAATCAGTGTGCACCACTCCCATGGACAGGAACCAAAATAGTGAGTGAATTTTAATACCCCGAGTAGAGTCCCTAAGAACACATGCCAAGATTCACCAGAGAAGTGACAGGACCCATGGAAAGCAGAGATAAGTGAAGCAAGACAGTCTGCCAGGCTGGACTCAACGTGAAGCCACATGAGGCTCTCCAATGTGGTGAAGGGATGAAGGGATATAGAATTCAGAATATAATTGGCCAAAAAAAAAACAAAAAAAAAAAACGCAATGAGATCCAAGAGAAAGTAGATACCCAGGTTAAAGAAGCCCTGAAAATGGTGCAAGAACTGAAAGCTGACATAGACATTCTAAGAAAGAACCAAATTGAACTTCTGAAATTGAAAAACTCACTTCACAAAATTCAAAATTTAGTAGAAACCTTAACTACAGACTAGACCAAGCAGAAGAAAGAATGTAAGAGCTTGAATATCAATCCTTTGAATCAACACAGTCAAACAAAAAAATTTTTTTTAATTAAGCAAAGGCTTTGAGAAGTATGGAAATTTGTAAAGAGCCAAAACCTGTGTCTAATTAGCATTCCTGAGAGAAAAGTGAATGGAAACAATCTGGGGAAAGTATTTAGAGATGCAATCCAAGATATTGTCCCCTATCTTGCTAGAGAGATTGACATGCAGATATAAGAAATTCAGTGAACTCAGCCCAGCATAGAGGCTCACTCCTGTAATCCTAGCACTTTGAAAGACAAAGGGGTAGGGAGGTCTCTGAGCCCAGGGGTTCAAGCAACTTAGTGAGTCCTAATCTCTGCAATAAATCAAAAAATTAGTTCGGCATGGTGGTACACACCTATAGTTCCAGCTACTTGGAAGACTGAGGCAGAAGGATCACCTGAGCCTAGAAATTCAAGGTAGCCATGAGTGTTTCACTGCATTTCAGCCTAGGAGACAGAGTGAGGCTCCAACTCCAAAAAATTCAGTGAACTCCTGGAGACACTATACGAGACAATTCTCAAGGCACATAGTCATCAGAATCATCTAAGGTCAACACGAAAGAAAATATCTTAAAGTCACCTACAGAGAAGGGCCAGACAACCTACCAAGGGAGACCCATCAGAATAACACCAGATCTCTCAGCAGAAAACCTTACAAGTCAAAAGAGATTGAGGGGTGATTTTTAGCATTCTTAAAAAAAAGAAATTGCAGCCACGACTTTCTTACCCCTCCAAACTAAGCTTCATAAACAAAGAAAAAGCAATCCGTCCCAGATAATCATGCACTAAGGGAATTTGTTGCCTCTAGACTGGCCCTACAAGAGATACTTAAGAAAGTTCTAAACATGGAAACAAGAGAGCTATACCACCTAACACAAAAGCACACATAAGCACATAGCTTACACATCATGTAAATCAACCACAGAACTGAGAACATAGAGCAACTTTCTAAGAATGCCATGACATAAACAAAACTTCACATGTCAATGATAACATTGAATGTCAATGGCCTAAATGCCTCACTTAAAATACACAGTGTAGCAATTTGGGTAAAAGCATCTGTGTACATGCAAGCTAGAAAACATAGAAGAAATAGATAAATTCCTGAAAATACACAACTCCAGTTCCAAGATTGAAGCAGGAGGAAATTGAAACCATGAATAGACCAATAATGCACCATGAAATTGATGCAGTAATAGAATACCTATCAACCAAAAACAGTTCTGGAGCAGACAAATTCACAGCTGAATTCTGCCAGATATATAAGGAAGAGTTGGTGATAATTCTACTGAAACTATCCCGTTCAAGGAGGAAGAACTCCTCCCTAACTCATTCTACAAAGACAATATCATTCTAATACCAAAATCTGGCACAGACAACAACAAAGAAAGAAAACTACAGGCTGATATCCCTGATGAACATACATGCAAAAATCCCCCCCAAAATGCAAAAATCCTGAACAAAACACTAGCAAACTACATCCAGCAGCATATCAAAAAGATCATTCACCATGATCAGCAAGGTTTTATTCCCAGGGTGCAAGATTGACTCAATATATGCAAATCAATAAACATGATCCTATACATAAACAGAATTAAAAACAGGTACCACATGATCATTTTAATAAATACAGAAAGATCACTTGATAAAATTCAACATTCCTTCATGATAAAAGCACTCAACGATCTAGGCACTGAAGGAACATACTTCAAAATAATAAGGGTCATATATGACAAACCCACAGGCAACATCATACTGAAGCAGAAATTGGAAGCATTACCCCTAAGAACTAGAACAAGACAAAGCTGTTCACGCTCACCACTCCTATTTAACACAGTACTGGAAGTCCTAGACAGAGCAATCAGGCAAGAGAAATAAATAAAAAGCATCCAAATAGTAAAAGAGAAAATCAAATTCTATCTCTTCACAGGCAATATAATTCTAAATCTAGAAAATCCTAAAAATTCCACCAAAAGGCTAACCTTAACCCTAACCTGGTTTCCTGAAATTCTCAGGAAACAAAACCAATGTTCAAAAATGATTAGTATTTCTATAAACAGGCCACCTGAGACCTAGTCCCCACCACTACATAATATGTCCATGTAATATGTAACATTTAAGCTGAGAACCAAATCAATACCACAATCTCATTTATAATAGCCATAAAAAAATAAAATACCTGGGAATACATCTAAATAAAGAGGTGCAAGATCTGTGCAACAAGAACTATGAAACACTGCTGAAAGAAATCAAAGATGATGTGAACAAATGGAAAATCATTCCATGCTCACAGATTAGAGAGAGTCACTATCAATTAAGATGTCCATATTGTCCACAGCAATCTACAGATTCAATGCAATCCCTATCAAACTATCAGTGTCATTTTTCACGATCTAGAAAAAACAATACTTAAATTAATATGGAAGCAAAAAGGAACCCAAATAGCCAAAATAATCCTAAGCAAAAAGAACAAAGCTGGGAACACCACATTATCTGACTTCAAACTTTACTACAAGGCTACAGTAACCAAAACAACATGGTACTAATACAAAGATAAACAGAGACAAATAGAACAGACAGCAAATTCAGACATAAAGTCACCTACCTACAATCGATTATTGACAAAGTAGACAAAAAGAACTAGGAAAAGGGCATTTTATTCAATAAGTGGTGCTAGGGAAACAGGCTAACCGTGTGCAGAAGAATGAAGTTGGACATCTTTCTCTCACCATTTATAAAAATTATCTCAAGGTGGATTAAATACTTAAGTGTCAGACCTCAAACGATAAAAATCCTGGAAGAAGACCTAAGAAACATTCTTCTGGACATCAGCCTAGGCAAGGAATTCATGACCAAGTTCTCAAAAGCAAGTGCAGCAAAAACAAAAATTGAGAAGTGGAATCTAATTAAACTAAAGAGCTTTTGTACAGGAAGAGAAACTCAGCAGAGTAAGCAAACTATAAATAGACCACCTGAGACCCAGTCCTCACCACTACACAATATGCCCATGTAACAAATACGCACGTATACCCTCAAGTCTAAAATTTAAAAATAAATATAAAAAGATGAAAACAACAACAAAAATAGGCAACTTAATGAATGAGAGAGAAAGTATTTGCAAACTATGCATCTGATGAAGGACTGATAACCAGAATCTATAAGGAGCTGAAATGGTTCAACAGAACAAAAAACAACCCCATTAAAAAGTGGACAAAGGACATGAATAAATACTTCTCAAAGGAAGACATGTGCTGGTTTCATACAAATGAATTAAAAAACGTTGAATATCACTAATCATCAGAGAAATGCAAATCAAAACCACCATGAGATATCATCTCACACCAGTCAGAATGGCTATTACTAAAAAGTCGAAAAGCAACAGATGTTGGCAAGGTTGTAGAGAAAAGGGATTGCTTCTACACTGTTGGTGGGAATGTAAGCTAGTCCAGCCCCTGTGGAAAGCGTTTGGAGATTTCTCAAACAACTAAAAATAGAGTCACAATTCTACCCAGCAATCCCACTACTGGGTATATACACAAAGGAACATAAATTGTTCTAAAAAAAAAAAAGACATCTTCACTCGCATGTTTACAGCAGCGCTATTCACAATAGTAAAACTAAGGAACCAACCTAAGTGTCCAAAAATGGCAGATAGGATTTTAAAAATATGGCACATATACATCATGGAGTATTACTCAGCAATAAAAAGGAATGAAATCATATCCTTTGCAGCAATGTGGATGCAGCTGGAGGCCATTATTCTAAGTGAATTCACATAGAAACAGAAAAACAAATACCACATGGCCTCGCTTATAAGTGAGAGTTAAACACTGAGTACACACAAGCATAAGGATGAGAACAACAGACACTGGGTACCCCTAAAGTGGAAAGGAGGGCAAGGGTTAAAAAACTTCCTACTGTGTACCATGCTCACCATTTGTGTGATGGGCTCAGTAGAACCCAAACCTTGCCCTCACACGATATACACACGTAAAGAACTTGCACATATACCCCTTGAATCTAATTTTTTTTTTAACTAAGCAAATGAAAAAAAACTTTTCACCAAAAACAAAGAGGTTTAAAATAAAGGAAATATAATCATAATACAGGAGAGCTGTGTTGGAAATAATATTTATATGATCATCATCATAATGAAGACACTAAATGTGTAACAAAAAATTATGACACCCTATGGAAGCAAGCAAAGTGAATGTGAGTACACGTTTAAGTGCAGCAGGGGTGGGGCGGGAAGTAGGACTGGAGCAAAAGAGCAAATACTCATCTTCTGTTAAAGGAAGTCAATAGATCGGAAAAATCATGTACTCGTAGTAAAACTCTGTTATAAGTACAAAAGTAAATTTCAAAAGAAACAGTTTAAATTGTCAAAAGCAGTTACTTCTGGGATTGGAAGGGATAGGGTGCAGAGGACTGCTAATTTTCATTATGAGGCTTGAAGAATAGCAAATTCAAACACAAAGCCACCCACCATCAGGAAAGCACTCTATTATTGTTCCTGTATCAATCTGCTTCGAGTCACATACCTGTAAAATCGTTTTGTGTTTTTAAAAGACAAAATCTTTTAAAAATAAATTATATTTGGCCGGGCTCTGTGGCTCAGCCTGTGATCCCAGCGCTTTGGGAGGCCAAGGTGAGTGGACTGCCTGAGCCCGCGGGTTCGAGACCCACCTGGGCAACTTGACGAGACCTTATCTCTACAATAAAATCAGAAAAATTAGCCGGGTGTGGTAGCGCGCGCCTGTAGTTCCAGCTACTTAGAAGGCTGAGGTGGAAGGATCGCCGGAGCCCAGCAGGTCGAGGCTGTGGTGGCCGGGAGCGGCCACTGCACTCCAGTCTGAGTGACAGAGTGAGACTCCAACTCAAAATAAATAAATAAATAAAAATAAATTATATTTGTGTTTTTTATTTGATAAATATTAAATGTAAAAATTACTTCTAAGTACATTACACAGAAGACCCTTTGGGTAAGATATACACACAAATGTCAATGAATTTTGTATTATTTGTCGTGTTATACTTTTCTGCGTGATTCAAACAGACGTTGATTAACATATAATACTAATATAACAAAAAATTAAGAGAAACCAAGTTGAGCATAACTTATTATTTGCACCTGAGATATTTCCTAATATTTAACAAATTTTCTTCTTATACAAATCTATTCTTCAATATCTCTTCCAGAATTCTCCTAGGAATTGTTAAATTCATAATTCTTTTTCTAGAAAATATATCCCTTTTCCCTCACCCAACACACACACACACACACACACACACACACACACAGCCCTCTGACAATTGAAACAATTGTGTAGTCTTCATCCCCATTCTGCCTGGCCCTTCAAAGATCATAAATAATTGGCTGGTGACCATCAGTCCTTTCAGAACCCTGGGATTGAGTTTAAGACTGAACTTCTGAATTTAAAACCATACAGGCACTCACTTATCTTTTCATAATAGTCTAGAGTTCACTCTGTTTTATTTATTCTCTGAAGATTCATCTTTTTATTAGAAGAAGTAAAAGTTAGGAGACAAATATTCATGTATTTTCACCATGATTAAATATTTAAATTTCTGCAGGACCTGAATTTTTTCTCTTCTAGTTAGTTTTCAACTATTAGCAAGCCTGTTTATAAAATGTACATTTTTAATTTTAAAAAGTTTATAAGACCTTAAAATATCAAATGCATCTTTATGCTCTGTTCCATATGCACCCCCTTATTTCTCCTCTCACCACAGTCGGTGCTTGAATTCTGATCATGCTCCACGATCACTGAAATGGCAGGTAAACTGGCCTCCCGGGTGCCAAGATTTTCTTCTCCAGTCAAATATCTGGATTTGAAAACCTATTCAAAATGGGTTTGTGCTCTCCTTCCTGACTTCTGTGTCTTCCTTAAGATGCTCAAATTGTTCCAATGCTTCTAAATCTTTTTTCCACTCCCATCTCTGTTAGTCAAAGTCCTGGATCACTTTTCATGTTCCAGCTCAAATTCGAACACCATGAACCATTTTTAACTCTTACCACTCGGCATTATTCTTACTCTTTAGCTGCCTTCCCTTTGAAACATAATTTTTGTACCTCTATTTTTGCTCCTAAATCAACCTGTTTCAGGTCACTTATCATCTTTCAATCACCCAAAACAACTAGTATAGTGCTTTAATTAACATAAGAGTTGAATGAAATTTTAATTCAGGCCAGGTGCGGTGGCTCAAGCCTATAATCCCAGCACTTTGGGAGGCTGAGATGAGAGGATTGCCTGAGCCTGCGGGTTCGAGACCAGTCTGGGCAACTTGGTGAGACTTCATCTCTCTAATAAATAAAAAATTTAGCCAGGCATGGTAGTGCACACCTGTAGTTCCAACTACTTAGAAGACTGAAATGGAAGGATGTCCTGAGCCCAGCAAGTCAATGCTGGGGTGGCTGTGAGCATGCCACTGCACTCCAGCCTGAGTGACAGAGTGAGACTCCAACTCAAAAAAAAAAAATTTAGCTCAAATGGCACAATGTTGGATCAAGTCAAACTTATCTGATAATACCAAAAGCAACATCTACAAGAAGACTGCTGACTGCAGTTATTGCAACTCATCTTTCCACAAAAATGTATTTTATTTTAAAATGTATTTATCGTATAGGTATTTGGCAATTTTTTAAATTTCAAGATCCACTTATTTAGCTTAGAGAGAATGTTAGTTCATGTGGGCACATTTATCTTCTTCTGTTTGGTTCATTTTTATTTCATGTTGGAAACTTATTGTTATATCTAGATTTAAAAAATGAATATGTCCACTGAGTGAATAATGCCTTAGATAAAGGACAAGTCAATGCCTATATAGCTGTAAAATTCCATTGTTGCACTCCATTTCCTCATAGAGCATTTTAGGGAAATGAATAAAATTAGCTCAAAAGGACTCCAACAATTTATCGCATTTTTTGGCATTTAATAAAAACATGTAGATAGGAGAGCAAGCCATACTTTTAATTTCAGGTTATTTTTGCAAAACTAACAAGAACTCTATCACCAAAGTATTGACGAACAAAACACAAGGTTTAGAACGAAGATTGCCAGCAACAGTCCTATTATCCAGCTTTTTAAGGCTCCAGTGGAAAGACTTTGCTTTCACTTTATGTATTGCTAAAAAAAAAAAAAATGCAATATTTAAATGTGGTAAACATAATCCACTAAAAACTTTGCATATACTTTCTAAACAAATAAACATTTAGTAAGACACTTTTGTAAGAGCTTAACTAAACTTAAAGTATAAGTCAATTGTATTATTTTCATATCCTTAGATAACAAACTATAATATTTCTCCAAATGATTGGGATAACATGTTTAGAAACTCCTCAATGTATTAATTAATACCTCCTGTATCAGTCAAGGTTCTTTCTCAGAAACAGAACCAATAGAGAGAGAGAGAGAGAGTGTGTGTGTGTGTGTGTGTGTGTGTGTGTGTGTGTGTGTGTGTGTGTATCACATACAGAATTGTTATATGTAGCTTCTTGGTGGAAGGGAGACAGCGAGAGAAAGAGAGAGACAGAGACAAAGAGAGGAGAGGAATTTATTTTAAAGAAATGGCTCTCATGATCATAGAGGCTGGAAGTCTGAAATCTAAATGGTAACCTAGCCAGCTGGAGACTCAGGCAATAGTTGAAGGCCTACTCTTAAGTCAGAAATATGTAGGGCAGGTCAGCAGGCTACAAACACAAGCAGTATTTCTATGGTACATTCTTGAGGAAGAATTCCTTCTTTTGTAGGAAATCTCAATTTTTGTTCTTAAACCCCTCAAATGATTGAATGAGGCCCGCTCACATTATGGAAGGCAATCTGCTTCACTTAAAGTCAACTGATTGTAAATGTTTATCACATCTACAAAATACCCTCACAGCAACATCTAGACTAGTGTTTGGCCAAACAAAGCAACTGGGTACCATAGTATAGCCAAGTTTGACACATAAAATTAACTATCACATTCAGTCAGCAAATATTTATTGAGCACCTCCCATGAACCTGGTACAACTTTAGATACAGACCTCAACCTAAAAGTCATTCTGATACCATGTGGAAAACAAACAGGTAAATTAACAATTTCATGGCCGTGTGAAAGTGCTATGCTAAGGAGGCCCAGACAAAGGGCATCAGATATGGCCAAGGTGGTTGCAAACAACATTAGGAGAAAGGTGCTAATTAAACCAAGTTTTGAAGAATGAGAAAGAGTTAACTGAGCTAGGCAGTAGAAGGAAGGGAGGAAAGCTAAATGCAAAAATTATCTGCATAAAAAATAGCAGGTGCATTTGGTTTGTCTGAGGCAAGGGCTGCCGGTGCCACCAAGGCAGAAAATTAAGCTGAATAAGTGGTCAGATGCCAGAACACAAAGGGCTTTATGTGCCAAGCCAGCGCACGTGAACCGTATGCTGAAGGCTATGAGAATTCATCTAAAAGGAGTTATACAATCAAACTGGCATATTAGAAAGATAACCTTGACTGCAGGGCTAAGACTGCAGAATTGGGAGGATGGGGATTGCAAGCAACACAAAGCAGAGAGACCAGTTTGGAGAGTGACAGGAGATAACTGAAAAATTGTGACGACATAGCATTTGGGTGGAAAGGAGCAGATAGTAAAGGAGATTTTAGGAAGTAGAATCAACAGGATGTAGTGATAACAGATATGAGCTGAGGACAATAGAGGCATACGTGGTGACTTCAGGTTTGGGGTTTTTAACCAAACCCAAATAAGAGCAGGATGGCGCCATGATGTTATAATTCTTGGTTAAAGAGGTAAAGCATGATGAGAAAGGAATAAGGTAAAAATGGGGAGGAAAAAGTAAAGAATACCCTAGTAGCTTCTATGACATCTTCCCACATCAGTAACAGATGGTAAAACAATTTTATAGATTTCTCCCTAATCTTCTAAAGCTCTGGATACATGACCAAACCAAGCTTTGTGCAGAACACAACATGTTGCCTAATCATAAAAGTAAAACTTTAGGGCAAATTTGGCACTTAAGAACTTACTTGCAAAATAAGTTACTCTGTTAAAGTTATGTTCACTACCTCAAAAAATTTACAAAACACTCCAGAATTATGAATGGCTTAGGTAATAAATAGGACAATATTTAGTTTCCTGCCTAAAACTTGAAAATAAAATTTCCCTTTGATAATTAATTTTAAAAAGCATAATAAAACACATCAGAAATATGCATAATCTTAAAGAAACAATTCACTAATCTAAACACTATGTTCATTCAGACACATGAGAAATAGAATTAGAGTAGAAATAATGAAGTGCTGCAGAAAAAAACGTAGGTGGAGGCCATCCAGGTGTCACCCAAGGAAAAGGATGCCCAGTGAAAATGAGTATCTAGTCTTCCTGGCATGTATATTCCCTCGACTGAGATGCAGGAATCAAGTTTGTAAAATCTGATACAATTAAACTTTCAGATGGAAACTTTTTATTTGATTACAGACCCTTTACTAGATTGCATGCTTAAAATTTGGCTTCTGAAATAGATATCAATTTTTAGTCTGTTCCATGTTCACCTTTTATTCCAACCAGAACTCCACATTCCCCAAATCCTCTCATCCTCAGAATGGAGGAACTGCTACTTCCCTTACTCCAGCCATGTTATTCTTATAGCACCTGCCATATTCTTAAGGACTCAGTCCCTAGTCACAGTAGAAAACAATGGAAATCAGAGTTCATGAATGGAGAAAAATAGAGTAATGACATAATTCAAACCCATGGGCCAAACTGCACTGAACACTAGTCATATTTCCTGGGCTTTTTAGTTACATGAGGTATTCAACTCCATATTTTGTTTGTGCAAATTTGAGTTTCATTTTCTAGAGTATGCAGAGTCCTGGTGCAATGAACCATTACCTAATATATAGAAATTCTACCTTCTCTAAGCTATCCATGAACTTGGCTTTTATATGCAATGAAGTTTCTGATTTTAAAATTAAACAAAATACCAAAAACACAATACCAACCAAGACTCCAGTTAATCAAGCAATCAAGTTCAACTTTTATGTCCTTTAAAGCGTACAAATGGCCAAGTGAAAAAAACAGTCTTCTCAAACTGTCTTTTCTTAAACAGTGAAGTAGAATTAGAGAAACATTACCTGTTTCATTTGTCAAATTAGAGGAAACGGGATGTTTTTTTCCCTTAATTCAGACAGTGACTTTTGCAGTTTAGTTTGCACCAAATATATGTATGAGAAATCTTTGAAGTTGACCGTAAGTATACCATCCTGTATTTCAGGAGGGCTGCAAAATCTTAGGATTAAATCATACAGAGTGGCTAAGAGACTATGAATGTACTCTCAAAATACCTCTCAGGCAATTAGAAAAGCAAACAGCTTTGAAACTCAAGAATATGTGCCCCCTTTCCCCATGGGATATTCCTTTTATTGTTTGCTTTAAGTTAAGAAAATGACTCCAATGTCTCATTACTGAGGTACTAAAGCATTCATAAATGCAAGTCAGAGACAGAATAAATGATCTCCAAAAGTGGAATGAAATAAATCAAGGGAAATTTAGCTTAATTATGAATTTAAATGTGCTTATGATACACAGTTCAAAAACAAAATAAATTATGTATGAAATCGAGTTATGTTACTGCTTCGATGTCGAAACCAAAATGTCTCATAGAGTTCTCATACAGACAGTTGTTAGTAAATACAGAAAAATAAAACCAGCTTGATTATTTTTGATAATAATTATATTTTAAGATTTATCTTAATTTTTATAAAAAGTTTTGTCCAGTGGCATTTGTTTTCCCCTTTCCTACTATAATTTGACTACTTAAATCTATAGTTGCATGAATTTGATTGTTTGAGCTATTATATCATTATTTAAATCAACATTCTATAAATTTGGGGGAACAGAAAGTCATTACATACCCCTACACATTAAGCACATAATAAAAGATAATAATGTAAATAGTGAGGTCAATCCAAAACTTTACACCATGTAAAATCCACTTAGTTAGGGTAGGGGCAGAAAGAAGCTGAAATTATGAGCCTAAATAATCTTTACCAGTCAACTTGTTAGAGGACATGACATTTGAACTGTGTCATAACAGATCATGAAGCAAAAATGATGGGTAACTCTACTCTAAACAAAGGGAACATGGTGGTTCTTGGTAAGGGAGGTTCTCTTCAGGAACATTTGGCAATATCTGTAGATTTTTTTGGCTGTCACAGTTGAAAGGGTGCCATTGTCAAACAGTGGGTAGAGAACAAAGGTGCTGCTAAACATCCTACAATGTACAGGACAGCTCCCTACAACAAATAATTACCTAAAACAAAATGTCAATAGTGTCAAGGTTGAGAAACCCTGAGCTGGAGAAAAGAAAAGAAGAAAAAAATGAATATGTTTAAAGAACAGTCCATTGTTTATCTATTAATCATCCGTTAATTGCCTATTAGTTATCTACAAATTGCCATACATCTAGCAGTTTAAAACAGCATGCATTTATTATCTCAGTGAATATCTGTAGCTCAGCAATCTGGGCACAGATTATCTGGGTCTTCTTAGAGATTGTAATCTGTTTAAGAGGCTGCAATCAAGGTGCTGGCCAGAGCTGGGATCTTATCTGAGGCTTGACGGGGGAAGGTTCTTCCACGCTCAGGTGGTAATTGAAAGAATTCAACTCCTTGAAGATTCACAGGTTGAGGTTTTCAGTTTCTTGCTAGCTACCAAGCCAGAGGTTGCCTTCCGCTCTTTGCCAGGTGGGTCTTTTCATAGTGTAGTTCACAAAATAGCAGCTTGTTTCATGTAAGCCACCAAAGGAGAGAGTCCGTTATACTCAGAATAGAGATTTAATAACTGTTGTAGAATCAGGATGAAATAAACATCAAATATTTGATGGATTAAGCATCTTATTTTTCTGAGAAATTGCTGAGTAACCTTAAGTCTTCATAGCTAGAATACACACAGAATAAATTTGAGCTCAAGTCTTTTGATGAAATAGAGTAAGAAAACATTAAATAATGATTAGAAAAAGGGTAATAAGAAAAGAGATGTAATATCCATTAAAGGACTTGTATGTACTTGTGATTTTCAAATATTATTTGAGTAAACACTCATGACAAATTTCACTGTATTGATGAGAAATAAAAGCACTGGGAGATAGATAGATAGATAGATAGATAGATAGATAGATAGATGGATAGATGATAGATAAACAAATGGTGAAACTATTTTAAAAATAGTCATTTAAAAACAGTAATTTAAAGTCTCTGGAAATTGTTCTAAGAACATACAGTAAATGGTAAAATATTTACTCAAGAAAACGTACTAAATCTCAGATAGCAAAGAAAGTCTGTGGCCTTTGGGTCAAATTTGCTCCCTTTTCCAACCCCAGCTTTGTATTATAGAAGCTGTACCTCAAGACCTCAAGAACTTTACTCCATGAATAAATACCTCTCAGAAGAGATATACAGGCAGCCAACAGACACAAGAAAAAGTACTCAGCCTCACTCATCATCAGAGAAATGCAAATCCACATTGAGGTACAACCTTACCAGTAAGAATGGCCATCATTAATAAAACAATCAACAACAGATGTTGGCAAGGATTTGAAGAAAAAGGAACGCTTCTACACTGCTGGTGGGAATGCAAACTAGAGCAACCTCTTTGGAAGATAGTGTGGCAATTTCTGAAAGAATTAGAAATTGACCTTCCATATGACCCAGCAATTCCCCTATTAGGAATATACCCAGAGGAACTCAAGTCATTCTGCAAAAAAGATATCTGCACACATATGCTTGTTGCAACTCTGTTCACAATAACAAAAATATGGAACCAACTATGCTGCCCATCAAAGCTGGACTGGATTTTTTAAAATTTGGTACATATACATAATGGAATATTATGCAGTCATAAAAAAGACAAACACATGGACTTCGCAGCAACTTGGTTGGATTTAGAGTCGATCATACTCAGTGATTTATCACAGAAACAAAGAACAGAGTACCATATGTTCTCATTCATAAGCAGACCTTGAACGATTATAATACTATAAGAAAGGGATTGGCAGTAGTGGGAAACTGTCAGGGAAGAGGGGGTGGGATTGGTAGTTGAGGGAAGCTGCCGGGGGAGGGAGGGGCACACCTCATCAACAAGGGTACCTGCATAATCAATGTTTGTATACCTAACCCTGAATTGTACCCCACATATTTATAATTTAAAAAAAGAACTTTATTCCAAGTAGACAAAACCAAAAAGATAGGAGTTCTGTTTTTTCACAACACTAGTCAGGGTCTACAGTAACCCGCAGGAGAGGTAGGCTGCCAGTGTTTCTCAGCCCACAG
>CAUYQG010208137.1:0-34550 GCA_963574415.1 Tarsius wallacei
TCAAAAAAAAAAAAAAAATCAGCCGGGCATGGTAGCGCGTGCCTGTAATTCCAGCTACTCGGAAGGCTGAGGCGGAAGGATCGCCGGAGCCCAGCGGGTCGAGGCTGCGGTGGCCAGGAGCGGCCGCTGCACTCCAGTCTGGGTGACAGAGTGAGACTCCAACTCCAAAAAAAAAAAAAAAAAAATTACAAAACCCAGAAGTGTAGGTGAGAACGGAAAGAGCCTGCAACGTGGAATTGAGACAGGAGTCGAAGGCGGTGACTGTGGGCCAGTCATGAAACGTCTTTTAAGTGGGACAAGCAGTTTTAGGGTTTCAGTTCTAGGAATTCAGCCATCAAAGTGTCTCAAGCAGGCAGTGGCATGACCAGATCGGTGTTAGAGAAAGATCACTATGGTCGCTGGAGAGGATCCAGAGGATGCACTGGAGAAGGGCTGAACGCGGGGAGAGGTATTAGGTGACACCTGCAACAATTTGATAGGAATGGAATTGTGAGCCAGACTGCATACTGCAGGAATGGAGAGACATCTCCAGAGAAGACAGGTCTTCAGAAAGACTTGGGAATAAGTTGGATGTGGGATGAACAAGGGAAGAGGAGAAGCGGACCCCCTGACTCCCAGCTTGGCCAGCTGGAAGGGTTGGAGGTACCAGCCATTCTCTGAAATAGCAAACAAGCAGAGAAAAGCAGGTTGGGTCAGGAAAGTGGATTTACCCTCAGTTGAGGTGTCCTTTTGACTGTGAAGAGATAAGGGAGAGCAAGAGTTTTGTAGAGCCAGCAGGGTTGGCAGAACCTCCTAGAGAGTGAGACGAAGCTAAATGGAGAAGCACGGATTGCTGCACGGCCCAGGAACCGAGACGAAGCTGCAGTCTGCTGGTGATATTTAGGTTTTCTGTAGCCAAACAACATGACCTGCATATGGATGAGATCCGTGGTCGAGGAATAGAAGGCTCAAATAATCAGACATACTGCATTGGGAAAACAAGTACAGGATATCCTAAGAAGAACTGAGGGGTGGAAAAGAGAGGGAAAAAATCCCATCAAAGCTAACATTGTCTATTTTTTTTTTCAGTGCCATGATTTTAGGGAGACTTTTTGCATAGCCGAATTGCATGTGTGTACACGCGTACATATGCATGCATGCATCCATGCACACACGTGTGTACACACACATTCTGTCTCTTCAAAAGACAGGGAGGGACCTGCCGTTAGAAGGGGTATGCATTTTTTATGAGTCTGTGGCTAATCCTGCACTTGTAGCTCTGTGGGAGAAGGAGGAAAATGAGTAGCATTGTACACTCTGTGGACTCTTTCTAGCGACCTGCCATCACGGAATGGTGCCAGACCTATTTCGTGGAGATCGTCCAACCCTGCCAGACAGCCTTTCGTCATGGGCATTTCCCCCTTTGACTGTACCCATGGCTACCGCTCTATTCCTGCCCGGAGGAGCTTTAGCAGCTGTTAGAACCACATTGCCAACATCCTGTGACCTTCAGAGAATCCCAGGCCTGGTCTGGCCACCCAGACACTTCCAGTCAGTAAATGCCATTGTATCAAGTGCCCACAGTGTCCTGCTGGGCATTGCACCAGCCTGCGGGAGATGCAATCCTTTTAGCTGCTTCGCCAAATACTGAGCAGGCTTCCCTCCAGCAGGACCCTGAAAAACGTCTCCCTGGGCAGGGATCTTTGAAGGCAGCAATGGCCCAGTGGTCTGTGTAAAGGAAGGAAGAAAAAGGAGCTCCTGAATGGGCCCTGGGTGGCCACGGAGAAGGGGACCAGGGGTGGGCTTGAATCTAAGAGCTACATATTTGGATTGGAAATTTTTTAACGTTTGCGAACCCCTTTTAGAGGTGACCCAAACCAAATTTCCAATCCTTAACCATCTGTACATCCTGAAAGCTGCACGTTCCCCTTGGGTATGGTAATTTAAGTGAAGTCTTTACTGGGCTGAAATTACAGTATCAACTCGTGTACTTTCATCATCATCACTTTGTTTCATCACACGATGGTATTGCTGTCTCCACACAACTGCAGTAAAACCTTGCCAGGATAATTTCTCATGGTAAGTTATAGCCTCCTCACAGGGTTCCCACGTTTCCTATTCTTGAATTAAAATTCTTCTGGAGCTTTCATATCCTATTACAGCCATGATATTGCCAGCTCTCCATAGCCTTGCACTGAAATCTTTATGGGATCATTGTGATGCAGTTAAGTGGTTATTGGTGCAGCATGGTTTCACGATGAAGCCCTAAAAAGCTACTTCAGAGTATACCCAACCCTGATTTTTTTTTTTTAAGCTAAGTAGTTTTACCATTTCCAAACCCACCTTCAAAATATCCAAAGACGTTTGTCTGCCTTAAAGACCCTAGCAATTACTTTCTGAAAAAACAGAAAAGACTTTTTTTCCCCCTCGCTTCTTTATTTCAAGGGGACTTGACTTGTGGCCCCTATTTTTCTTGTCCCCGCTGGCTCAAGCTTTTACTTGGGTCCTCTAGATTATGTAGTATGGGTGAAGAAGGATGTTTCTCTGTGGGCAGCTATTATTAAAACTACTAAAATGTTAAGCCGATTGTGTGGCTTTCAGGTAGCAGAATTGTCTGTTCTTTTTTCTTTCAAGTCCTTATGTCAGCGATATTTCTTTCATGATAACATTTATTTATCAAAGTTTATGCTACTTTGACTTTTTATAAAATACCAGTGGAGATAAATGGATCGATTGACCCTAGGAGCAGTTTATTTATCCCTTTAGTCACACTTCAGTGGCAAAATCAATACCCTTCTGAAATATTTGATATTACAGTGGTTCCAGTAAATAGTGACATTCCTGAGTTATGCGCACGGGGAACTAAAATTTATTATCAACTTAGATTTTTAGTACCTGTATTGATTTTCCTGGAGATGCTTGTGAATTTTTATTTATCTGTAGCTGAGCGAGTGACCTTTGTTTCAGAAAACCGTAGTTTAACTTGCCAAAGATTAGTGAAGTTGGAAAAACCTGTTTGTATCTGTAATGTGGGGTGAAGGAAGGAAAAGAAGGTATTTTTTTTCAGAAGCGACCTTTTCTGTTTTCTTGCATATTCAACATTTTGTGTTCTTTTTGATGTTGCCAAAGTCCAGATGTGTCAAATCCACAGGTACTTAATTAAGGCATCTGTGTGTCCAAGCCCTGTGAGGAGGGCTCTGAAGAAAGTAGCTTTTGCACTGGCCTTGGTCTTGAAGGTGAGATTGGCACGAGCAGAAGCTTGAGGGAAGAGGAGGAGCAAGGAGCCAGGGCAGGCAGCAGGAAGGAGGCTAGGCGGTGGGTGGCGAGAAGGAGGGAGGGCCCCGTGGAGGCAGGGCCAGAATGGGAGGCAGAGTTGGCCACAGTGAGGGCACCAGTCATCGAGGCCTTGGATTTCAGGTCTGGAAGCAGTGGGAGCTGTTTAAGCGTTTTAAGCGGAGATAAAAATGCATTATTTAAAAATGGGTCTGCTGTGAAGAGGTGAGCAGAGTGGATGGCCGCAAGAGGCTTCCTGGGGAATGGGCTTTCTCAGGAGCCCAGTGCAGCAATGCAGGCTGGAGGCAACACGTGGCAGACCCAGCGGTTGGCATGAGCAAGGGTGAGAGGGTGAGACCAACAATCTGTGCCTGGGACAGAGAAGGAGATGATAAAAGAGAGGGCATCTGAGATCTGCTTGCTTATGGAAGCTCTATTCCTGATTATGAGCTGGTTCTTGAGGTTAGCGGTGATAGTGTCTCCCAAGTGGGTCATAAAGTGCTGTGGTCAGCGTTCAGACAGCAGAGCAGGAATATGGCTGAGACTTCAAACATGGTACCCACCCTCTGTCTGTGCCTCAGTGTTCTTGTATGACATCTGTCCCTTAGGCTTAGAGTGATGACAAAATGAGATGACACAGTAAAACATTTGGCATCATGTTGGGCACAGGGTAGGTGCCCAATAAATGTGAGTAATTATTTTGAAGATTCTGTCGGGGAAATGTCAGTTCTTAGGGAACCTAACGCGGAAACTGAGAGAATGAGAGCTCTGGCATCTCCCACTGTGTAAACACTTTTCTTAATTAACAAGGAGGAAGAGAAGCAGCCAGCCACCTTTTTCTGTGGTCCTCATATAACTTTTTCATGTACTGAGTGGGAATTACAAGGGGCTGGAATTAGAAAAGCCTTGAGACTTGTCAACCCAGCTTATTGGATGAAGTCTTCAACTTTTTCAGAGTTCATCACTTGCGAGGCTTTGTTTCTTCTTATCATTTCACAATTAATGTGTTTTATTTAAACTGGCAGATCATGATTTTGTGTTACGGTTTAGGGTCTCTCTCTTTTCTTTTTTCCCCAGTACAAACACTGATTTTACTATGTGCAACAGTGAAAGACACATCTCGTAAAACATGCACCCAGTATAAACACTCCTTGCACAACGGGCAGTAGTGAAAGATACACCATAAACATGCAGCCAGTTATAAACACATCTTACACAATGTGCAACAATGACAGACACATCTCATCCAAAAAAATAAAAAATAAAGTTAGTATTCATGAATTTAAAATCATCATGCCATGTATCTCAATTGATGCCAAGTCAGTTTTTGTTTGATTTGGTTTATTTATTTATTATTTTCTCACTCTGTCACCCAGATAGGAGCTCAGTGGCATGAGCATGGTTTGCCACAGCCTCAAAATCCTGGGTTCACATGACCCTCCTGCCTCAGCCTCCTGAACAGCTGGGATTATGAGCACACACCACCATGCCCAGCTATTTTTTTGAATTTTTGGAGCAACCAGGTCTCACCTAGTCTGGTCTCAAACTCCTGGGTTCAAGCAATCCTCTCACCTCAGCCTCCCAAAGTGCTGGGATTACAGGCATGAGCCACCAAGCCCAGCCCAAATTAGTTTTAACAAGTTGTAGAGTTCAGTTAGTTTTCTCAAGAGTTAACATTAGCATCACTTTTCTGGTCACATTCAAACATTAGCCAATATATTTTTGAGGTATTTCATAGCCCCTTTTAGCAGAAACGCTTCCTGGGAAAAGCAGAAGAGCCATGGTTTTATAAAAGGATCCAAACAGCCTTTAGGCCTTCGCCCATGCCAACAGAATCAACATGGTCACCAGAGATTCTTACATGATAAATGCAACCCCGGTGTAGGTGTAGCTCAACTGGGCTGGCAGCCCCTTGAAAGAAAATATACAAGAGGGCTACTTAATTTACATAAACCTATAAAAAACAAAATCAGCATATCAGTTTGTGCCTCTGTTTTCTCGTCTAAAAAATAGAAGTGATAACAGCACCTACTTCATATGGTTGAGGTAAGTATTTAATAAGTTTATACATGTAAAATGCTTAGTACAGTACCTGGCAAAAATAAGTGTTCATTAAGTATTAACTATTTTTTATCATTATTATTGATAGTGTTATATTAGCACATTATCTAAACCCAACAATCTAACATGATAAAACCACATACTTAGTGGTTGTCAGAGGGAACATTTTCTTGCAGGAGCTCACCCAGTTTTCCCCATTCAAATCTGTACCTTTCCACCACAGAATGCCAGTCAATCTTCTTGTAAAAAAGAAGGAAGGAAGAGGAAATGCTAGCTAAGTGTGGGACACACACTTGCAGTCCTACCTACTAGCGAAGCTGAGGCAAGAGGATCATTTGGGCCCAGGAATTTGAGTCCAGCCTGGACAACATAGCAAGACACACTTTCTTAAAAAAATAAAATAAAATAAAAAAAGAAGGAAATTTTATGTTTGACAACATGGGTGGAATTGCAAAGCATTATACTGAGTAAAATAAGACAGACACAGAAAGGCAAATACTGCATGTTCTCACTTATGTAGGTAATCTTTAAAAAAATTGAACTTATAGAAGCAGAGAGTAGAATAGTGGCTACTGGAGGCTGAAGGTGAGGAAAATGGGGAGGTGAGGGTAAAAAAAAAAAAAGCAAATAAATACTAACTTATTCCTACTTATGCCTTAATTAGGAGGAATAAGGAGGTTGTTTGTTGTTGTTGTTGTTTTGAGTTGGAGTCCCACTTAGTTGTCCAGGCTGGAGTGCAGTGGCACGCTCACAGACATTGCAGCATCTACCTGCTGTGCTCAGGCGATCCTTCTTCCTCAGTCTTCCAAGTAGCTGGAGCTACAGGCACACACCAACATGCCTGGCTAATATTTTGGATTTTGTAGAGACAAGGTCTCACCAAGTGTAGCTCAGGCTGGTCTCGAATCCCTGGACTCAGGCAATCCTCTCGCCTTGGCCTCCTAAAGTGTTAGGATTACAGCTTGAGCCACTTGCCCATTTGAAAAGTCCCCAGATCAGTTTTTTCTTCAAAAATTTGCTACAGAAGAATTAACTTTCCAAATCCAATGAGTCCCCAGATCTTCACCTCTCTTCCAGTTTCAGGAATGCCTTCATAGCAATGCAACACAGACGGACACAGCATCCAGTGGGTTCAGACCAACTCAGTAGGAGAGGTAGCAATCTGGATCCCAGAGGCTTGGAGGGTACTTGGTCCCTCCAAGAGTTAAGCTGGGAGCTGTTTCTCAGAGAAATTCCAGACTGATTCTAGGGTCTCTTAAGTGTGTAAAATTCATTTGCTGTGCCTACATCATTTTTTTCAACTAAACTATTTCAACCCAGTATTTTCTGGTACTTACCTACTACATGTTCAATACCATGCTAGGCAACTAAACGAAAAAATACGTGAGATGTGTACATCTTATTCCTAAAGGACATCTTATCAGAAAGACAAATTATAGTGTAAGAAGGTGAGCGAATGAAGAAGGTGAGCGAGCATACAGACAGTGAGCACTCCAGGAATGGAAAGGAGTTAGAAACATGCACTGAGATCATTAGTAAGGCCTTGTGAAGGGCGACAGGCTGGGCTCCTAAGAGACAGTTGGGTGTGGGCAGTGGGAGATCCATGAGAGGAGATGAACCACACCGGAACAGGGTGCCGGGTGGGTCAGGGCAGGAGGTCTTCACCAAATGATGAGCACATCCATCTGGCCGGAGAGGGTCTTTTGAGTAATAAGCCTTAGGGACTTTCCTTATTGCCAGTCTGTGGGACTCGATTTCACACCTAGGTTTCTTACGAAAATCTGCCTGGAATGACCTTTTTAGGGGGGAGAGAGAAGGGACAGGGAGTTTTTTAAGAAAGCAAATTAATTGCACAGGACTAAAAATTAAATTCCAAAGGTTACACGCTTCCCATTCAATGTGTTTTATATTTGTTGCTAAATAGAAAATTCTGGAATACTTTTAATTTTTTAATTATTATTTTATTTTAAAGATGTGGAGTGCAATTCAGGAGTCCTATCCATCCTCACTTTGCCTGCTTTAGAATCAGGTACCCTTATTGATGTTATATGCCCTGCTCTTCCCTCCCCTGGCAGTGTCCTGCTACTGTCAATCCTTTTCTTGTAGTGTTGTGATAAACGTTCAGGGTCCACTTGTAAGTGAGAACCGTGATACTCGGTTCTTTGTTTCTATGATAGATCACTGAGTATGACTGACAGACTCTAAGTCCATCCAAGTTGCTGTGAAGTTCATAATTTTGTCTTCCTTTATGACTGTGTAATATTCCACTGTGTATACGTACCACATTTTTTAAATCCAGTCCACTTTTGCTGGGCAGCATGGTTGGTTCCATGCTTTTGCTGTTGTGACTAATGCTGCAATAAACACACATATGCAGGTATCTTTCTTTGTAGAATGATTTGAGTTCCTCAGAGTATATTCCCAGGAGGGGGATTGCTGGGTCATATGGAAGGTTGATTTTTACATCTTTTAGAAATCACCACACTGTTTTCCAAAGAGGTTGTACTAAAATTAACACTCCCACCAACAGAAGCATTCCCTTTTGTCCACATCCTCTCTGGCATCTGTTTTTATTGTTGTTGTTTTTTGAGTTATTAATGTTGGCCATCCTGACTGGAGTTAGGTGGTATCTCAGTGTGGTTTTGATTTGCATTTCTTTGATGATTAGTGAGACTGAGCATTTTTTTCATGTATATGCTGGCTGCTCATATGTATTCTTTTGAGAAATGTCTGTCTATTCATATCTTTTACCCGCTTTTTAATAGGGCTGTTTGTTTTTTTCCTTTCGGCACGTTTGAGTTCCTTATAGATCCTGGATGTTAGGCCTTTGTCAGATACACAATGGGAAAATATTTTTTTCCCATTCTGTGGGCTGCCTCCCCACTCTCTTGATGGTTTCTTTTGCTTTGCAGAAGCTTTTCGGTTTGATGAGGTCCCACTTTTGTCTATGTTATCTCTGATGACTTGAACTTTTGGGGATTTGATCAGGAATTGGTTGCCTATTCCAATGCCTGTAAGGGTGTCTCTTAAATTTTCTAAGATTTATATAGTTTTGAGGTTTTACATTTAGGTATTTGACCCACTTAGAGTTGATTTTTGTGTGTGGTGATAGGTAGGGGTCCTGTTTCATTCTTCTGCATGTGGTCGGCCAGTTTTCCCATCACCATTTACTGAATAGGTTCTCCTCTCCCTAGTAGTTGTTGGTGGAGGCTTTGTTATTGTTTAAATACTGGCCTTCTTGTCCTAAAATGGCAGTTATAACTATGATAAATTAGTTGAATTTACCTTCCACTGATTTTATAATACATATCTGTCTTATTTAACTTCAATAGATAATCAACCATTATTCAGTTTATAAATGCAGTTTCACAGTACAACTGACAAATAAAATAAAAACCAATAAATAAAGCAAATAATTTCTTTACAATTTATAGGGTGTACTTGTGAAACAGCTCGTGTACACTTGGGTAGCTGGGGAGAGAACTATTGAATGAGAATTTATTTTGACAAGGAAAAATGACCAACTGAAACAGGCTGACTAGAAATTTAAAGTAGTGTGACTTAAGTCTGCTTCGCTTCCGATGGAAACTTCTGACAACTTCTTGGGTGAAGCTTTGTGCAAAAACCAACAGACACTGACCTGAGAAAATACTCCAGGACATAGAGATGCCTGGAAAAGTCGCAGGAAGGGTCTTGAGGACAGGTGTCTGCAACATAGAAGGGGTCAGGATGGATGTCCGTATGTCTGAATTTAAGGATCATAGGTGAGTATGTTGATGGAGAAGCATCAGAGGCCCCTGGTGTGGATGGGGCCACATTCCTTGACACGGAATGTCTAGTTCATTCCATAGTAAGCTGTTTCATATAAACTTAACAACATCATGTAAATGTTCTATTTATTATACAACCAACTTTCTTCAGAAACTAAAGGTGGATAGAGTGTTCCTGAGTTTTTTATTGCCAGATAGTGTCTTGATTGAGATTTAGTAAAAGACAAAAGAAAAAAAAGGACAAATGAGACACCTTTTTTTATAACTGTAGAAGCAGCTATTGAGAATGTGCAACTGTGGTTTATTACCTTAATCAATGTACTGTAAGTCACTCCCAGCAAGTCCCTGCTGTTCCTCTCTCTCTGTTCCGTCAGTGTGTATGGAGAACCCAACCCAGCCTCTCACTGCAGCTGCACAGTGTTGAGGGAGCTCTCCAGGCCGTGCCAGAGGTCATCTGTATCAGTGGTCCCTAGCAGATCCCTATTAGAGGGATTCCCCTCTGCTGTGAGCCTGGTGGCCTCTTTATAAAACTGACCTCAGAAGGCTAGGTAAATAGATGCCATTCAATCATACGTAAGTGAAGGCTGTGATCCCTCTTCCTCAAGCATATCTCTGTGCTTTAGCATGTCTCAGTTTCAACATGCCATCTTTTTAAATGAAAGACATGTTGCTACTCTGTTGCTGAAATGCAGTTCAAATTTTTTAAAAACACATGAAAATTGATTTTTATTTTAATTTTCTTCAGAAGTATGGGAAAGCACGCTGTCAGTGAGACTGCAGACAGGTATTGTCTTTGTGGAATGCAATTTGGCAATATCTATACACATTTAAAAATACGAGCCCTTAAAGCAGGCAGTTCCACTTCTGAGAGCACTTCCACCAGAAATTGCCACACATGTGCACAAAGAACTAGTAGAGAAAAATTGTCAACAGCCCAAATGCTTTCTTATAGGGAAGAAGTTAAATAAATTGTAATATAATCATGTTGTGGTTTATCCCGTATCACTTACACAACATGGAGCCAGTCTACCTGCGCTGATGAGGAAAAAGCCTCGAGAAATGTTAAATGAAAAGCAGCTGCCAAACAAATACATAGTATGATGCCATTTTTATTTTCATAATGACACACAAAACTATTAATAGTTAATTTTGGACAGAGGTACAGACGGGTACAGAAGTAACGAGGGAATTGAATTTTTAAATCTATGTACTTTTATATTGTGTAAAGTTTTGAAAAGCATACACTTATGTATTATGTATTCTTTAAGCATTTAAAAACTGTTTTCCTGGCACTGACCACAAAAATAAGTCAGACAATCAGAATGCTTATGAAGTGCCTGACACTGTCCTCTCTCCCTCCCTCCTTCCCTCTCTTCCTTTCTCCCAAATAAGTGATGTTTCAAATTTAAATAATATTTACTGTAAAACCATGTAATGAAATTTCACTCCCACCCTGACCTCTATTTATTGGGTTTCGTTTTAATGTACCTTCCCTCAGTGCATAACAGGTAGCGATGTATTATTATCCTGTATGTCCGTCTAGAGTTTTCATTTAGCAGATATAATCGTATAGGAATCAATATTCTTATTATTTTCTCTCTCCCTCTCTGTCTTTTTAATTTTACAAAAAAAGGCACCCCATCAATGTGTATTTTTCTCCTCCTTGTTTCTTTTTTCTTTCCCCTTACCTATTTTTCTTAGCGATCTCCCTCTAGAAGCTGCTGTATCCTTGAATGCAGCTGCATCTTACTTCATTGGGCGGGCAGAGTCATGACTTTTCTAATCACTTTACAAGGAACATCTTGTTTAACCCGCATAGCAGCCCCATGAGAGAAGATCTTTTATTAGCCCCATTTTACAGAGATGACTGGTTCAGAGACATGGAGCTTTAAAAATTAGAAAACGGCAGAACAGGATATCAATTCAAGTAGTCTGAACCTCTATTCTTAGTGCCCGAGTCCCTTAGATAATGATAGATGAACATTTCAAGTCAGAATTTGAGGATAATGATAAAGGTGTTGGAAGTTTGTGTCTTTCTGCCTCATCCCTCTAAATTTATTTTTTTAAATGGTATTCACTAGTACTCTTATTTAGTCCACAAAAACGTCTGTCTTGGTCTACTCAGGCTGCCATAACGAAATACCATACACTGAATAGTTTAAGCAATTGAAGTTTATTTTCTCACAGTTCTAGAGACTGGAAAGTCCAAGATCTAAGCTGGGCAGGGTTCAATTTCTGGTGAGAACCCTCATCCTGGCTCACAGGCATCCACCTTCTTGCTATGTCTCTGGTATCTCTTCTTATAAGGACACTAATTCACAAGGGCTGTACCTTACTGACCTCATCTATCCCTGATGATTTCTCAAAGGCCCCATCTCCGGATACCATCAGACTGGGGGTTAGGGCTTCTACATGTGAAGTTAGTGGAAACACACACATGTAGTCCCTAGCACTGTCTAAATAGAGACTATCAAACTTCCAGGCAGTTAGTCATATGCATTAAATACTTGCTTTGTGTAGCACACCCTAGGAAATACTCCACATATGTTTGTAAAGGAAATTATTCCTGTTGTGGAAGGTGTTGAAAAGATGTGATTGTTGTCATCCTGAGCAGAAGACATGCCCAGCACCACAGTCAGCCCCGACCATGGGTAACAAAGACAATTATATGGATTTTTGTTTTTGTTTGGCAAAGCTGGCAACAGTCGTGGTTCACCCTGTGATGCCTATCTAGGTAGTAAGAGCAGCATTTCTCTTCTTCGTGGGTGCAGAGTTGTTTGTGGGAGTGGCAAGGAGGTGAGAATTAAGCAACCATGTCCTTTTCTTTACACATGCTTGCAGCGGTTTCTCCTTGGTCTTGGGTGTCAGCCACTCCACAAGTCGACACCCTCCCTCTGTGCTGTGTTAGCATGGGAGAACACGGTGTTGAATGCTGGACCCCCACCATTGAGATTGGAGGTAATCTTACAATTATTCTTCACATTCTCCATCTCACAAAACTCCCTTCCGTGCTCAGGACATTGATGTGTACACAAAGACCGTAGCAAGCCTATAGGAAGAATCAGGGGAGGGGGCAGGGTCATGATAAATGTATTTGCTAAGGGAGAGAATGAGAGACAGATGATGGCATCTGTGCCCTATTGTCTCATTAAATAATGTTTGCTTAGTATCCACGAGTAAAGGAATTTCTTTGGGGGGACTCCTGTAAATAATATAAAATAATATAGAACTTAAGCTTTTTAGAAATTGACATTTTAAAACTATTTATTTGAGAATTTGTTTAATAATAGTACCTTAGTTCTAAGTTGTCTCGACTAGTGTGTTGTATCCTAAATTCATGTTAAATTCAGAACGCCAGCATCTGAGGTATGGTAAAATGTTGATGGTTATACTAGATCCTGAAAGAAAACAAGAACTAGGTGAGCAATTTAAAATGTCTCTGTAGAGTTACCAAGACATGACTTTAAAACAAGTTCTCTTGGAGAAGGCAGCAGCCATTCTCTATAAGCAGACCATGTTGAAAGGAGATTCAAAACAGAGGAAAATGACTTAAGAAGAATGCTCCCAAAGAACCTAAATTATTCAATGTAGTTTCAATAAAACTTTATTTACAAAAGCAGGTGGTGGTCTAGATTTGGCCTATAAGTGTGTCGAAGACCAGTTAAGAGTAGAGTAATATTATTTTTTTGTTTTCTTAGTCTTTTAATCATTGAAATTATGACACACTTCATAATGTAAACCGTACTATGAGATTTGATCTACAGTTTTACATTTATTTTTCTGGCTCTGGATAAGTGATATGGCATTGTTTTAAAACTTATAAAAATATTATTGGATTTTGGAGGTGCTGACTTAGTCGCCAGGCCTAACCTGAGAATTTTAAATTTATAGTTATTTGAAATCTAGGCACTGATACAAATATAAAACCTGTAGATTTCAAGGGTCTTTGTGCTTAAACCTTATTTTGTATCTTTTTGTAAGTGGCACTTACTTTTGTTAAGTGACAGGCTTTATTGCTATGGAATGTAACTTATAAAAGTGAAAGACAGTTGAAAGTTAAAACCAATAACATTAACATTTACTGAAGGTTTACTATGTGCCAGGAAAAAAAAAGCCAGTCCTGAACGGGGACATGTCCAGGCAGCCAAGGAGTGGGACCACTGGAAGGAGAAAGGGGCCTTCCGACTCCCAGACCTGCTTGGTACCCTTGATAAACATCCCAGAGCTCCACTGGGGATCTGCTCTGTGTCTGAACATTCTTTGAACAGTTGGATGCACGTCCTGCAACATTGTAGGTATCAAATGCTGTCATGCACAGTAAGCAGAGCCCCTGAGCCCTTCTCTGCAGAGGGCCCGTTTTTGCAGGAACCTCTGAAACAGCCTTCCGCACCTGGTGTGGTGGGGGGAGTGTGAGTAGAAGAAACTGGGATTTGAGAGCTGGCAGACCCAGGGAAGGCCTTCTCAAGACCTGCAAGGCAGTAGGCCTGCTTCCTTTTGGGGGCTCCCCTCCATCTTATGGAACAGATTAAAATGCATTCACATCCCTTATTAAATACAACATTTTAAAAATACTCTAAAACTTTCTAAAGGGCTTTTGTAATTTTGCTTTTAGAGCAATTTGACTATGAGTAATTCATTTAATTTACAGTTGGCGCCTCTGTAATCATCAGGCAAACTCAAGAATTCTTAGAATGTAGGGGGGAAATCTAAGCCATATATTATTTTCAAGTGTCATAAATGATGTAATGGAAACTGTCACAATTAATAAAAATGACTTAATATGCTTTTAGACATTTAATTAAACATTCTTAATTTTGACATTATCATTTTCTCTTTTTTATTTTTGAGCCCATATATTTTCCTTCTAAAAGTCTCAAACATTTCAGTGGACCTTCAAAAACTGGTAGACTTTACTCTCATGCCTAAGAGACAGAATGATCCTGGACCTAGATGTGGTTCTGACTTTACCAACTGCTGGCTGTGTAACACTGGGAAAGACCGTCCACACTGTTTGAACCCTAGGGTCTTCATCTGTCCTGTGGGGGTAATGTTGCATCCCTCTATGAGGTTTGTGTGCTTTCTTGATGTTGGGAGAAACATCAATCTGTGACTGTGCTCCATTTGTCACAAGAATCGAAGTGGAAGGTTCAGCAGCCCTCCTGCCCCACACCTGAAGCAAGAGTGAGAAGAATTCCACAGCCTCACTATCCTGACAAGCTGAGTAAGACTATAGCTGTCTTTCCTACAGGCTGTGACACTCTCACCTGCCTGCAGCTCCTTCCTTCCTCGATTAATCATGTCTTTTTAATTCTGCATTTTTGATGCTTTGACATCATAGGGTCTTGCTGACCCCAAAGGGACTGCCCATCCCAAGGCTGGCTAGTTCCTAGAGACAGCAAATGACTGGCCAACTGCTGTGTTGGCACCTTTCATATGCAAACTGACCAACCCAAAGCCCACACCCCTATGAGGCTCTCACACTGTAGGCTACTATCCCCTGCTCTAATCACCCCAGGGCAGGCACCAGATAACTCAGGACACCCTATTCCCCAGAGCCCACTGAAATGATTCAAACCAGCGAATCCAAAGCCTGCCCGCTCTGCCTCTCCTGTCCCTTCCCATGGAAAGCAATAAGGCTTTTGTTCACATTTTCCCCTCTTCCTTTGCCTCCTGACCAACCCTTTGTGCCCCCTACCCCATGTGGCATGCTCCCTCTTCTTGGGAACTGTGAGTAACAAACTATCTTTTCAGTGTCCATCATCTCTTTATCTGTTGGCCCTATAATACCTGAATGATTAAACCTACTTTTAAAAAAATTTTTTAGAGATGGGGTCTCACTCTGTCACCCAGGTTGGTGTGCAGTGGCGTGATCATAGCTCATTGTAACCGTGAATTCCTGGGCTCAAGTTATCTTCCTGCCTCGGCCTCCCAAAGTGCTGGGATTACAGTCATTGCCATCATACTAGCCTCAGCCTACATTATAAAATCCCCCCTCCCCCCTAGTTGGCCTATCAGAAAGACACCAGCCCTGGGGGAGGCAAGACTTCAGTAAGCAAGGAAACTCACTCCCAGTCTGCTTGAGGTGGAGGTGGGAAAGATCCAGCTGACAGGCCATGTATCCTGTACCTGGTGGGTAGGGGCATGCAGAGGCATACTAAAATTGGAGCATACCAAAGCCTGTCCTCTGACACCCCTACTGTTTGAAGGACAGTGGGCAGGGAGGAATGGTTAGGGTGTAACATGTGAGAGTACAGTGGTTGTGAGAAAGTGTAGAACTCACAGCAGTAATACACCGGCTCCCTCCTGTTCTGGGGCTTCTGCCCTCTCCCACTTAAGCATTTGGTGTGCCAGGTCAGGCGCCGTGGCTGTCCTAGGCAAGTCTTGTTTTGTTATTGTCTTCATTAGACATTAGATGTCAACATATGTATCTCAATCAGTTAAAAGTCTATGTTATTTCTTCTGACATCTTCCTCTCCATCCTTTACTACATTTCTGATGAATTTTCAATGGAAAGGAATACCAAAAATACATGATTAAAGCAAAGCATTTGAACTCATAAAGCTGATTATGAGAATCCAGAACATACACCTCATGACAAATCCTGTCCATTCCCTAAACTCTGTACAATTCACAGCCCTTCACCTGCCCTCACATTTTCCTCACTGTCGCCTCATTGGGTAGAAGTGGCCACCTGTAGTTTTCAGGAATGTTCATGGAGCACTGTAGGCTGAGCTGATGTCCCGTGACCGCGCTCAGGTGCATACTGGTGCGTGTGTCACACTAGCTCAAAATGTTTGGAAGAGGTCAGGGGAGATGGCAGTAGGTACAAGAACACCACATGGAGAACCCACCTATTTTAGAACTTGCCCAAATACCAACAAAAGAATTCTCATGTTTCTTAGGGCATGAGGCAGGGACAAATTTACCATTAAACAAGCCTAAATTTCCGGGCTTCTGGGTTTCATGGGCTTTTCCAAGGCTCTTTACCTAATTTTGTACTCAACATTTTTCTTTTTTCTTTAAAGATAGTTTTATAGCCTTTAAGGGCCCAGAAAACCTGCCTCTACCCCTGGATTATGTGGGTGTTATATGATGTTTTTATTCCTTTCATATAAATCTGTCATGATGAGAACACATGTTGTGACAGCAAGTGTCAACATCGTTCAAAAACAATGACACTAGTACCTTTGCTAATAGATGTATTTCAAATATATTATTCATAACCTCTTAGAGGACTTGCATTGAAACCTTTTGCTTTTCTTTACAAGAATCAGAACTGTTAGAAATCTATTTAGAGATAAGTGCAGTGGCTCATGCCTGTGGTCCCAGCTACCCAGGAGGCTGAGGCCAGAGGATTGATTAAGCCCAGGGGTTAGTACCATGCTATGATCTTGCCTGTGAATAGCCAGTGCACTCCAGCCTGGGCAACATAGTGAGACCCTGTCTTGAAATTAATAATAATAATTTTTAAAAACTATTTGGAATATGAGAAAAAGAAAGAATTGATAAATCAGTGTTTTTATTTCTAGGCAACATGTCTGTCCTCCTTCTAAGTTTTAAGCCTAAAAATAAACCTTTAAAGGCTTAAAGCATACAGCTGCATCATTATTTTTATGGCATCCAAATTAATTCTTCCATCTACTACTTGAAACCAGTGGAAATTGACAATCCTGTTTTCTTTCTTTAATGATATAAACCACATTGAAAATGAAGATTCTGAAGGATAAAAAATGGGGCTGTGACTGCTATTGATTAAGTTTCTTGTTGGCTTCATTGTTCAGCCCTTCTTGGCCTCTTGGGCAGAAGGAGACCCAAGAATAACATTGCTGACATTTCCTTGAAAAAATGCAATGTTTTGACAGAGACAGTTGCATGCTTTAAAAAGTGATGCGGTTTTCATGTACATGCTTTAGTCTTTCCAAAAGTATGAGTGATTGATGAAATATATAAAAGAAAAAGAGTTTTTAAAGTGTTATCAGGTTAAATGTCCACTTGAACTACTTAGGAGTAAAAGTCATTGTAAGATAGTGACTTTCAAAATACTGCATTAATCATACAATTTTTAAAAAGAAATTGATGAAGTAGGAAGAAAAAAGGAAAAGGTAATATACTGTATTTATCTACATAAACTAGAGTAACTAACATTTAATTTGAATAAGCATTTCTAGTCTTATAGCTGTGAAATCCTGAATGTGTATAAAATATAGTTTTTAATGTGATACAGAAAATGAAATGCTATTTTAAAATGGCAAAGTTCAAACATTATATATACACTAAAGCTTCTGTTTCATATAATAGTTTCTATTCACTTGAAATTGGGAATAATGTTGTCCTGGATATCTGTACCTATAAATGAGCTCTTTAATTTATTCTAATACTTTTGTCAACTGCTGTCTTCATTTGTTCTCAAATTGCAGCGAAGTTTTACAATATCTTTTTTTAGAGTTATGTCTTCCCATCGCATCCCAGTATTTTATTGGGAATATTTTTCTTCATCCCTTGCTTTGGTATTGTCTAAAGTTTTCTGAATATTAGAGTCATTACTAAAACTTTGATGCAAAGTTTTGACTATGTATGACAGTGTGAATTTATTAGTATAACACTTGCTGATTTTGATTATAATAATAAGTGCAGAGAGATAGTTCTTAGAATCCTGTATGTTTGTGGATGTTTAGTGCAGTATTTAGGGACATGCCTGTCTGGGGCAGCTCGGGATGGAAGCCTGTATCCTCTCCACACAGCTGGGTGATCTGACACAAGTTACTTACCTTACTAAGCCTCATTTACTCACCTGTAAATGAAGGGAAGTCATACCTGTTCCACAGGGATGCTATGAAGGAGTAAATCAGAAAATGTATAGAAATAATTAAGCATAGCACCTTTTACCATAAGGCACTGTGCTATTGATAACTATCAGAATAGTAAGTAGAATAATAAAAAAAATAAATATTTGTTGAATGCTAACCACGTTCCAGATACTGTATTAAGAACTGGGATTTAAAAAAAAAATTAAGGACACTGAAGAGCTTATATTTTCTGGTAAAGAGCACATGTATTTAAGTGATAATTATAGTATAATGCAATAACCTCATTCCTAGTAACACATACTATGATATTTTATGAGCAGGGATAATATGTTACTACAAGACTAATCACTTCATAAACTAAGCAGATTCTGGATTAACAACTTAATGTTAACACTACATGGAAAGATCAGTTATAAAAAAAAAAAAAGGCTAAGGGTCCTGGAATAATTTATTGTCTTTCTTACCTAAAGATGATTCTAGTAACAATAGTTTTTTCCCCCCCCTTATAATTTTGTGTTTCCAGAGAAAAAATCGTAAAAAAAAAACCATAGAATGGTGTTTTTACCTCTTCTGGGCTTGGGGATAGGTTCTCTGACTTGGGGCTGTATTTCCTAGCTGCTATGTGCCTTAGACCTCTTACACTGTGTTTCTAGAGATTGAGGCTAAATTGAACATGACGGAGAGGTTCAAGTGAACATATTAGCTCAGCTGTCTTCCATCAGCACACCTGCTACCTTTGGGAACCCTTCCCCCAACAGAGGGCAGAACCATTTCTGTTTCAAGCATGGACTGGTGATATGAATTTGGCTATGTGAGATAGTTCAGCTTTCTCATTAAAGGAAGTTAAGAGATAAGTGATGACATTTTTAAAATTAGGTAAAACTGGAAATTTTGTTAAGGGAAATGCATTATTTCCTATAGCACTAGATACAAGTTGAAGTCAGTGTATATTAAACGTGGTTTCTCTCAACTGAAGTTTTTCTTTTTTCCTGCATTCAAACTTGAACTGAGCTAAATTGAAGTCTTTAAAAAATGAAACTTTTAAGAAAGTGTCTTAAATTAATATAGTAAAATTTTTTCATGAATTCTGTTGTTCTTTTGCCATCCAAGAAATCTACAAATAAAATGTAGTAATGGAATTTCTCCTGCAGCAGTCATTCCGATGTGATAGATGTCTGCCTTATTGTCACTAAGTTTTTTTCAGTCTAGCTAATACCATTTCTTGCGTGAAGCGTAGTATATATACCCATTTAAAATGCAGTGGAACTTGAAGTTAAAGTAGTCCAAAAGGCACTAAAAATTTTCCTGGTGGCAAACATGCGTCTTTGGTGGCAGTAGGGACTGTAGATGTGTTTAGCTCTGCTCCCAGCCCTGACATCATGAAAATATGTACAACCTACTTTAGGAGGCTGTCTGACTTTACTAAATGTACCTCCTTTGTTCCTTTAAAAAAATTTTGTAATGACTACAGTGTATAGGTTTTCACTTAACCACAAGCATCTTGGGGCATCCAGACATTGGGGTAGGCTAGGGCCAATCAATCCAAAGTAAAGATTCTCCAGTGAGAGCCGGGAACAAGATAAGTACCAACTTTGGAATGTGAGGGTGGAAAGTAATGATCAGACCTTACTAGCAAGAGACCAAGTGCCCATCTTAGGGCCATGTCCCTCTTTTTGAAATAGGAAAGATACAATGTTGAAATTGGAAAAAAAAGTGAACAGGATAGGGTGTCAGGCAGAGGATACATAAGAGGGATGTGTAAAGGAGATTTTTAAAGTGCATTTTGGGTATTTAGGAAGGAAGTGCATACTTAGTTCAGGGCTTGTTCCCCCTTTTCCTGATCAACCATCAAGAGTAAACTGTATCAATAGACTTTCACTGTCTGCATGTTCTCTGTTCTAGTATCTCTGGGCTTATCTCCAGACGGTGATAAAATCAAACTAGTTGATAACAGGTAAGCCCCCTTGTGTGCAGTATAGTAAGAGAAGGTGGATGGAGAAGCCTTATCACATGATAGATTCCAAAGCCAATCCTGTGTAAGTGTGATCTGCTCCAAAACTGAGGTCTACTCCTCCAGAAGAGCTGATTCAAGTGACCCAAGTGAGTGGCTGGGCTTCTCAACCAACCAGGAGTATGATGTAGTAAATAAACAAATCCACTGCAGATAAGTCTGTGGTCACCGAAAAGGACCCTAAATGGTTCAGTATCTTTTGCTATCTCTAAAATTTGCAAGGACCCAAGAATGGAATTGTCAGGGCATAAAAGACCCTGTACCATCTCCTTGAATCGCTCATCCCTGAAATCAGCAACTTCTGGGCACAAATATGGATTTGGAGGCCTCGAATATCTTTAAGACTCATGATTCCTTGATTGAAGTTTGAAACAAGAAAATAATTTTTAAATGATTGTGTTTGTTTTAGTTTGGGTTAGTCACTGTGTGGTTTGCAAACAGTATGCGTGAGAATGCCAAGCACAATTCCTGCTGTCAGAAAGCTATAGTAAGACTGAAGGAAAATGTTAACTAGCTCAATAAGATGAAAAGGAGTAAGTATCAAGCAAGAGAGCGTGGACATTGAGTCTTGAGGAAGAAGATGCGGGAAAAGCCTCTGTATGTGAGATAGGATTGAGTGGATCTTCAGAGGAAGAATTGGAGTCACAATTTGAGAGGCATTACAGGTAGGAGGGAAGATGCTTTCAGCAGGAATGACCATAGACCATTCAGAAAGAAGTGCCCAAGTGAGCCAGACATGAAAGCTTAGTGTGGGGCTGCACTTGACTCTATGGACTATAGATTTATTCTTTAGGTGATGGGAGCCATTGAAGATTGGTAAGCTTGAAGAGCTGAACGGTGAAAACTGTATTTTCAGATGAACACAGCAGTAGACAGTAGAGTTGTTTGAAAGGGACAGACTGTTGGCAAGTTTTATGGGAGTCATTTCTGGCTAAAGAATGCCAAAAATGATGGAATACACATGGATTGTTCCAGTGGGTAGAGGGAAGAACCTTGAGTTGGAAGATGGTGGGAGAAGCAAATATGATGAACCCAGTAACTCCTGCACTAGGATGGGTCTCCTCTGAGAGCTGACTTCTGTGGTCTTCACAGTGAAAATTGATGGACAATATAGACATATTTTGCTCTAAGTAAACATCTGACTTTGAAAAGATTGATTAATAAATAAGCAAATAAGTATGGTGACCGTAGTTAATAATAGTGTAATATATATTTCATAATTGCTAAGAATGCAAATTTTAAGTGTTCAGACCATTAAAAAAACAAAGCAAAAGTATATGAGGTGAGGGAAGAGTTAATAAACTTGATTTAATCATTCCACAATATACAGACATATCAGAACATCACATTGTAACCCCATAAATACATACATTTTTATTTTATTTTTGTCATTTAGAAATAAAATAGACAAACAAAGGAATAGTTATTTGCTTTGCAAAATGATTGGCTGCTTAAGAAGGAGTTACAATCTTGAATTGTACCCCACATCCTTAAAATAAAATTTAAAAATTTAAAAAAAGAAATTGCAATAGAATACTTTATAGACCAACCTCTCCTAATGTAGTTAAAACATTATGTCTATACCTTCAGTATCATACACATTGGGTAAAATGAGACATTTATCTTGACTATAATCAAACTTCATTTCTTGATTTGTCCTATTAAACCTACATTATTAATGTTTGGTTGCTTCATGGAATAATCAAGCTGAGTTTTGCCTACTTGATAAACTTAGGCCTCTGCAATGAAAAATACGGTCTCAACCATTTTTTAATTTGGTAAAATTGGATTAACAATGATGCCCTCTTTCTTCTTGAAATGTATAATAATAATTCTTCCTAGCTTTGTGTTTATTTTCACATATACCTAAAGCTAAATTTTAGTCCCTTCCTGACTCAGTAGATGGCTTTCAGTTGATTTTAGATTTAGAATGTTTCAGTTGGGAAGGGAAAAGAAACCACCCTGAGGGTGAAAATGAAGAAATGATAAAAGAAAGAGCTTGTTATTTTTCTTCTCTCCATGAAATCGTGGTTTGCCAAAAGAAAAAAGACCTTTGAGAAATGCAGTAATGCTCTTCCAAACGAAATTGAAGGGTCACTCCAAAGATTAATGATTCTGAAATGTTAATTCAGAAGAGAATTTATTTTTAAAGGCTGAGATTTATTCTGAGCCGGAGGATTCTGAGTTCAGCTAGGGGACTAATGAAGCGTGTGTTTTATTTTGTAGAGTTTTTAGTGGTACTCTCAGTCATTTAACGTGGGCCTGTTCACAAGAATTTTAGATCTGGTTAAAAGTCTATACATTCAAACTGTGAGATCCTTCTTTATTGGAAATTTTCTCAGAAAATCTTTAGAAAGTAACTTATTTCTTTTATACTTGAGAGGTTTTATGTATAAGAGTTCTGTATTTCTATGAGGATACTGTATTGGTGTGCATTCATATTAATTAATAACATATTGCAATAGTTAAAATGTACATATTTTACAATAGGACATTTTCTCTTCCCTTGATTTTATATTGTTTTTCCTGCCTTAAGTAAAATATAAAATATTTATGATATCCTAACCAGTTCTTTTCCCACGCTCTGGAAAAGGCTTAAATTACACTTGGAAATATGTCTGTTATTCAACAAGTATAGAATTAATACCTTGTTTTTCTTTGTCAAAAGTAGCATTCACTTCATCGCTTAAAACGCATCCAGCTCCATTGACACATGGCATTGGCCTCTCCCTCACTAATTAGTGTTGTTCTTACATCATAAGTCAATCAATGTGCCCATCAAAATGTGCATTATTAGGAAACTGATGGGGAGAAATGAAGTGGCCATGGGTTGGACTCAGACTATAGTCTCTTTATGTGTCTGACTGTCATGGTGATAGTCTTGAGCTTTGCACTGAGTTCAGCTCGATCGTGTTAAGAAGAAAATTCTTCATTAACTACAACTAAGTAAATAAATGAGAACAGGATGTCCAGTGGACTTTGCAAGCTTTACTGTGGGCTTCCATTTGTCGTGATGCACTCTTTCATCAGCCAAGCCTTCAAAGAGAGATGCCACTCCTCTAGAGGATAGCCATCCTTGGGCACTGCCACAAAGGAAGGGTGCTTCCCAAATGCAACGATCCCCATGAACCAGGCAGACTTTAGGGACATCCTCCAACCAGGCCTGCAGCCGGTCTGTAGCCATTGCAGGAACCCAGGCATCCATGCAGTGCTGTTCTCCAGTGTGCTTTCTTCACAGCTGGATGTTCTCAGCCCTCCCTCAGGGATATTTCTGCAACATTTTGACCTCATAAAAATATAGTGTCTTTCAAATGCCTAGATGGTTTAATGATAATTTATTCTACAGATCGGGGCTTTAGAAACCTCCTTGCACAGATTAATGGCTGTTCTCTGGACATCAGGCAAACCTCAACAGTGCAATTATTTGTGTCTTCATCTTATATACATTCATGCACACAGAGCTAGGAGCTGGGGAGACGCATGGGCTATTTGAGCTCTCACATAAGCTGGGACAGCCAAAGAATGCAAAGAATGATTTATGGGTTGCAGTAAGAGAGGGTGGGGAGAGTGAGGGAGAGAGACAGAGGCAAATGAGGACCAATCATGCCAAAATGAGACATGATTTGCTGCTGTTTTCCTTTCCCAGTGTGTTTTTCCTGGGTGCCTCCCCAGCAGAGCTGTTCAGTCACTTCTGTTGTGTGTGCTCATGCATAAATTCAGGTCAAGTACAAAACCCTGATTTCTCTATTCATCATAGGGACGGGTAATGTTCTTATCAATACATAACAAGAAATCACAACTAATTTGGCTCATGACCCTATTCTTTTATCATTAATGGTTGAAATAGTGTTTGCTTAGCCATTAATGCATTCAGTTCAGTAAACTAAAGCTGTTTGAAATTTTCACTAATCCTTTTCCATTGAGGGTTTCCCTGGACCAGATCATTCCTGAATAAAATAAAAAAGCAAATGCATGCACAGGTTTCTCAGATTTTTCTGGATTAAGCATAATTTACAGGGTACACCATTTTAATATGAGATTTGGGTGTTTTGTTTTCTTTTGAGATCACCAGTTCCAGAGTACTGGAGAATGAAGGAACTGTTGATTGAAAATATGAATTGCATGAACTTACCCCATAAAGTGTTCAAGTACTGAGAGCCTTTTTGTCCCCCTCTCATTGAAAAAGAATAAAAGTAGAAAAATGGTTTATTTTAACACCTAGATTTTTTTTTTTGAAAAGATGATTTTCGAATGAATCCGTCTTTGCTATTTAATTTACATTTTGAGGGCTCATTAGGATGATGAATGACGAGGTGGGAGAATAAAACATACTTCCTGAACAAAAGACGATCTCTGTAGCCTAATAACATTTTATGCCAGCACTTACATTTGTCAGAAGTGGATGCTATTTATCCCTATGATTATTTAAAAATCATTTTTATTGTCCTTTGTGCTGTGTCCTCTTCTGGGAATTTTAATTCAGAGTTTGACACCTACTTATTAACTTCCGTGAAGTATGGAGTACAAAGGCCTATACTCTACAAAGAATTCTAAACAGCCATGTTTATATTGCCTGCAGCTGTACACAAATTAGCTCAGTTTGGATTTGTTTCGATCAGAAATAGAAAGCCCGTTGGAGGAGTGTGTAACCTCTGCTTCCTCGGCAAGGCAAGTGCTCTCTGCTATCTGCCTCCATCTGAACCAAGTGGGACTTACGGGGTAGACAGAAGGAGAATTTTCCTAATTATGATAGAGCCCTTATGCATAAATACATTACTTCCATTTCCTTTGCCTCCTCCAACTGCTCGTCCCAAACAACACTCCGTCATCTGTTGCCACATACTGATGCCCGTTTTTTTCCTCTCTGATCTCCTTGCCCAGCCTACACGCTGACTCCCACACCCTCACTATTATTCCAGATTGCTTCTTCCTGAGCCATCTGTCTCCCTGGCTGTGTATTTTACCATCTACTCAGGGGGCTAGATTTTTTTCCAGGGTGGGTAGCACCCTTTTGAAATTGAGTGGGAGTCCTCTATGCTTGATGAGCTGCAGACCAGGAATCCTAGAGCGAGGAATTCTCCATGTGGCACAGTCCACAGATCCGGCCCACGCTGCCTGGGAGCGGCCGGTAGCATCATTCTGCCCGTCGCATGGCCTCCTTTCAAGCCTTGATTTCTAAACGCCACCTCAGACTGCCAACGAATTTGACTCGTGACTCATCCTGGAGGTTTTATAAAAGGGCATATGTCTGTTTGGTCTTCCCTGAGAGAAAAAACCGCCCTGACACTGAATCAGAGGCCCCAGGGCGAGCTGTGTCCTGGGGAGATGCCTGAGCAAGCCCCAGGGTGCAGTTGGACTCTCTAGGGGAGCTTGACACAAAACCAGACGGCATGTGGCTTGCTTTCACTCACTTTAATATCATGTACAACTGTTTCATCATAATTTCACTCCTCATTCCAAACCCATGCTTGTTTCAGGTGATCTTACTTTTTTTTTAGTGGGCTGGAAATAAAACCACCACCCACCCACAAAAATTCAAAATTGAATTCTTGGAAAGTAGAATCCTGGTACTCATTTTAAATCTCTGTTATGAAATGATCCTTGCTGCTATTACTTCAAATTGATACTCTGCTGGGAATCTTTGATTTATTGATTCGAGTTATTGGTCTGGCTTCATTAGCAATTGAATGAACATATAACCATCTGACACTTTCACTGTTTTTTAGATGATCTAATTGCAGCTATTTCTATTTGGTTTTTAACTACTTTTATTAAAATATAAAAGTTTCAATGATAATTGATGGTAGCACATCGCTGTGGAAAGAGTGTGTGGCTACTTTGTTCCCATGGATATTAATAATAATCTAAAAGGACATAAAAACTCGAGAAAGTTCTGGACATTAAGACTAGGGTTCCCATACTCAGGACACAGAGCACAGATGTGGTCCTTGTGCTGTTGGCAAGAGCTGATGGTTTGTGAGCCTGGCTACATGTGAAATGATGGCCAATTTCTTTTGGGGCCTTTGGCAAAATACACAAGAGTATAAGGACTAGTTGTTTGTACCCTGTGGACTCTGAGTAACTATCTGAAAGCTCAGAATTAACTTGATAGGAAACCTCTATTCTTTGTTACTCTGAGGTAATAAGTGATACTTATACTTACCTCTATTACTGTGAGGTGATAGAATAGACAGATTCTACAAAGGTTGCTTGCTGTACCTGAAGGAAATGGAGGAAACACCAACACACACTATAGTTTTTATGTAGTGCTTCATTAATATTATTAATATTGTTGTTATATATGTTTATCGAGCTACTAGGAAGTTGATGAGCATGGCTCAGAAGATATAAACACGGTCCCTGTTCACAGTCTGAATATAAATAAGCTTGAGGATGGATGGTATAAACATACATGTTCAGGGAAAGGAAATGATTTCAAGAAAGGAATTCCATGAATCTGCAAAACTCGTTATGGACCGTGGAGGGACGTCACTGACTTTTTTCAAAAGCATAAATAATAGGTATCTTTGTTAAAGAATGCAATCTGGAAAACAGGTTTAGAAATGCATGCTTTATGTTTCCATCACCTTGACCAGCTTCGGGGTTTTTTCTCCCCACCCCCCCCCCCAACCCCCAGCTGTGTGAGTTATGTCCGATACTTCACGGCATCTTCCCAGCAGATTTCTGGGCTACCTGTGAGTGTTGATTTGATGCACATAAAGAAAACCTGACATCTTCTCTCGGAAGTGACCCAATTTTGTGTCCTGAGGGTTGTCTAGTTTTCTTTACTTCTGTCCATATTTAATTTAGGTATTTGAAAGATAGTTCATGGACTTAAAGAGTCAAAGTGTGTAAAAAGGACTATTGTTTAAATCTCAGTGAAGTTCATTGACCAAGATGCTCCAAGATAGCTGTACACTACATTTTGTTGACAGACATTGGGAATCTCCTGGGCAGTCCTCCTTTTACTTGGGAGACTTCACCTTCCCAAATCAAGAGGTTAGTGATAGTTTTCTTGAGTCATTGATGGAAATGTCTTACTTGTTCTTAAGTTTATACTTACCAACCATTATGTTTTTATTTTATTAATTTTCATAGATGCATAGCTCCAGAGAGCATGAGAATTGGAAGAAATACAAGTCAGTGCCTACTGACAGCACCCCAAGAATTTTTTCTTAATTTTCACTAAAATCTACTTGTTATAAAGTAACATATTAAAGGGAGAAATCCTGAGACTGTAAATTAATTTGGAAGATTCTAAGTGTTTAAAAATTCATCATGAACTCTTAGTGTAATGACCAATATGTAAATCATTACAGGCTGAAAATTTTCCCCAACTCTGAAGTATGAAAAATTCCAATTGAGTCTAATTGAGAAGAACGTTCCACAGTAAGAAATAGTAAGAACTATTTCTCCTCAAAGCTGTGATTTAGCCACTTACAATTCCATCAAAAGATTTTTGTTTCAAGGTCAAATTGCCCTGCCTCGATTTTTCTTCTCAATTCAGGCAAAGCTCATAGTTGACCTAGAGAATATTGCCATAGAATTGATGCAAACTTCCTCTTTGTGCTTCTTGTTTTCTCATACCGCTTACTCCAAATTTGTATTTTATTAGATGTCTGCTTTTTTCAACATAGAGCTTAACTATTTGGTGCATTTGCAACATTAAATGATAGCTAATCAGGGTGAGCTGACTTACAGTATCATGTATGTGGAATGGGGGAGCAGTGTTGAGGGTGTGATAGAATAATAGAGTGATTTGATTGGGTTAATTCATCCAACACGTCAGGGACTTCAGTACTTCTTACCACTTTATCTCCAGCACCTAGAACAGGGTATGGCACACAGTGGGGCTCAGTGAATATTTGTTACCCGTGTGGATAGTGTACTCCCTTGGGAATTTGTTTTTAAACGGAAGGAAATTAAGACCTAGTTCTAGATGGTAGTGTCTACTTTCTATTTAGCAACCTTCAGGCTAGTAACAAACCAAAGGTATGTATTGTTTTCTAAACAGCATAGTATAATATACTCATATAAAATATTTTTATGTTTTCATTTAATCTTTTCACTGCAGTCCCCAAATAGTCATGCTGGCTTCATACATTTTGTGACGATGCCATGAACTTCTGGCTACAGAATAATGGTCTTTAATAAAGTGCTGTTGACAATCACATCATAAAGGAAGTTCCCTGTCTGTGGTGCCATAATTGTAATGCCTTTCACCACCCATGAGCTCTCAAGGTCTCTTTCTTCACGCGTTTAGTCAGTTCCTTTTCTCATTTCTCATAGTGATGATTGCAGCTGTTAGCATTCTTCAAGGCCCCCATCACAGAAGGTAATGGACATTTGTACCTGATGTACCATTGACATCGCAACTGTATGCCCCAGACTGAGCTCCTTGTCTTCCCCCACCCTTCATGCTAATTACTTCTCATTCTAAATACCTCATCTCAGTGGCATCACCATTTAACAAAATCAGAAACTGAGAAGACATCCTCAGCATTTTCACTATGGACACTAAGTCTGGGTGATTCTCGTTATTGTCCTTAAGGAATCTGTCTCCTTAGACAGATGAGAAACAAGAATCTCCCAAGAATCTGTCTCTTCCTCACTGTCCTGGAAATCAATCAATCAATCAATCTCTCTCTCTCTCTCTCTCTCTCCCTCTCTCTCTCTCTCTGTCTCTCTCCCCTCTCCTCCCCCCCCCTTCCCCTGCCCCCTCTCCTCCTCTCTTCTCTTCCCTGTCCTTCCTTCTCTTTCTCTCTTACAGGTTTAGGATATACTCCAGCTCCTCTACTAGTATGCAGTTATATGCTACACCACTCCAGTTCATCTTCCATTCTTTTGCCACTTTAAAATCCATACTTGACTTTGGGTAATTTTCCTACAGAAAACCTTTCAATAAATGCCCATTATAAATGAGGTCTCATGGATGACTTAGAGAGCTGAAAAATTGGAGGGAAAATGTTCCAGGCTAAGAAACAGCATGTGCAAAGGCCTTAGGAGGGAAAATACCTTTATACTTTAGAGAAAACAGAAGAAAGATTAGTGTAACTAGTGCCTAGTGAGCCAAGAGGAAGGGTTTTGAAATGAGGGTGGAGAAGGTGAGAGGAACTCATTCATATAGGACTGCTTAGGCTGTGTTAAGAATTTTGGTTTTTATTCTGTAGACCAGGGATCCCCAACTCCCAGACCACTTTTGCTAATGCTGGGGAGTGGCTGCAAATCCAGATTAACATTAGCAGTTATGCACATCCCCACCCTTCCATCTATGGAAAAATTGTCTTCCACAGAACCAGTCCCTGATCCCAAAAAAGGTTGGTGACTGCTGCTGTAGGCCATAGAAAGACTGCAGGATTTTAAGCAGGAGAATGACATGAGGAATCTGATCAAGGGAGTTGAGTGAGGATGGAAGATGGGAAACAGATGAAGTGAGGCCAGGTGAAAGGTGATGATCCTTAGGACAGCGCTGGAGATGGATCAAAGTATGCAGGTGGAAAATAGCTTTTGGAGGTGGAATCTTCATGACTTACTGATGAAGTCAATGTGATATTGAGATAGCAAGGATTTATAGGGTGGACATTCCCTGAGGTGAGAAGGTTGGAAGAAGAAGTTTAGCAGCCAAGATCAGTTTTAGGCATTTTGAGATTTCTGTGAGATATCCAAATGGTCGTACCAACTGGGCAGTTGGATAAATGAACCTGCAGTTCAACAACAGATCTGGGCTGCACATATACGTTCAGGAACCAACTTAGAAATGATCTCAAAGCCATAGGGGTTCATGGAGTGAGAAGTGGAGAAGACTGGTGACTAAGTCCTTTTGGCCACCAGGAATATTAAGTCATTGGAGAGGAGCTGGCAAAGGGGAGTGAGAATCAGGGCAAAGCCAGAAGTCACCAGTGCCATGGAAGCCCAGAGGATAGTCACTGAAGGAGAACGGGTCCCTTGCCAAATGCTGCTAAAAAGTGACAACAAAGAGAAAGATGAGAAAGGCTGTTGTATTTGGCAACACGCGGGTCATGAGTGACCTTCGTGTGAACAGCTTTAGAGGAGTGAGGGAAAGAAAGCCAGACTGGGGCTATTTGGAGAGTAAATGTCAGAGACTATGCCTAGAAGACCATATTGAGCCAAGCTGCACATGGGTTTCTGTGTTTAATTACTAACGTCACTTATCTTCCAGAATCTAGTCCTTATCAGAGTCAGAAACTCTCTCTGATGTATCCACTCAGTCACATATTGTCATTCAGTCAACAAATCAATATTGAGTACTCACTGTGCCCAATGCCCCAACAGTGGAAGAGTTTGAATGCCTACTGCCAGGTCTTGGGGACATCTGTTTATTCATTTCACTGATAAATTTTTAGTGAGTGCCTACAATGTCCCAAGCACTATTTAGCAGAAAAGCAGCAGTGACCCATTCTACTTTCATAAAGAGTGATCTATTGGAGGAAGATAGATAACTGTACATAAAGTCATTTTAGACAGTGATAATATTATTTTTTAAAATAATATAAAGGAATGAATATGAAGAGTGTCGGGTGGAAGTGAGTGGCCACTTTATTAAAGACAACTTTATATGTTGTCTTTATTATATAATCCTTTTTCTGTACTTAAAATTTAAATGGGCGAATTTTACAAAAAAGAAAAATCAAGTTGCTTAATTTGGAATGCAATCCCCAATTGATTTTTTTTCTTAATTTACTAGCCACCAATTAAAATGAAAATGGTCTCTCTTTCTTGAACTAAATATTATTATTTCCTGGAATTCCCCCTTTTTGTTCCTTATGACCTGAGAATCTGGAGTGGCCACTTTAAGTAGGAGGGTCAGAAAAAGCCTCTGAGGATGCTGCCATGGAACAGCCCTAGAACTTGGCAGAGTGTGTAGGCCAAGGAACATCATGAACACTGGGCCCTGGGCAGGACAGATCAGGGCCTGTCTGAGGGTCAGAGATGAGGGCCCTGTGGCTGCAGACCCGGAGCAGGACAGGGGGATTACAGGGTGAGGCCCAAGGAATGAGCTGGGAGAAAATTGGCATGTGAGCAATGTCGTTAATAAGTGCTCATGACAGACACAAAAAACTATGATGTCCTCTTTGTTAATGACATTTTAGGAACTTATTTTGAAATAATGTCAAACTTGTAGAAAAATTACCAGCATACTGCAAAGAATTCCTATGTATACTTTGCCTAGATTCAATGATTTTGAACATTTTACCGTCTTTTCTTTCTTTTTCTCTCTGTGTCTCCCTCTCTGCTTGTTCTTAACCATTTTAGAGTCAGTTGCAGACATCGTGCCCTTTACTGCTAAATATTTCGATATAATTCCTAAGAACAAGGATATACTGTTGCATAAACACAGGTGATCCATCAGATTCAGGCAGTTTAACTTTGATTACTTAGTCCACAGCATAAATTCCAGTTTCACCAGTTTTCCTAATAAAGATCCTTGTAGCTCTTCCCACTCCTCTGTCCACAATCCAAGAGTCAGGCACTTCAGTAAGTTACCATGCTTCTTTAGTCGCAAAATATGTGTTGTCTTAAAAATTCATGCAAGTTTGTATTTTATCCACTATACATCCATGTCTGCTTTAATTTAAAAAGAAACATCAAATTTAGTACCATCAGGAAAAAACAAACCCCCAAATCAGTTTTTTAAATCTTATTGGCTGAAGGGACAGATGTTTTTGTCCAGAGTCTGCCTGTTTCTGAAAACCATGCTGAACCAAAGAGAGCTGACACTGCACATCAGGTTCAGGGACGGGCAATTTCTCATCTCTCTCTCTCTCTCAGTGTCACAATATTTTGAGAACCGAGACACACAGAAAGACATGAATATAAACGTCAGCTTTTTTCCTCCAATGCTTAGCACGGTTCCTAGGCAACCCCTAAGAAGAGGTGCTCAGAAGGCGCTACAGAAGCGGGCTAGTGATGCTCTCAGACCGTACTAGGGAGATCACAGCGAGGAGAGCTCCTTGAAGGGAGGTCTAGTTGTTGTAACAGTGGAAGGAGTCTCTGACCAGTTGGTCCCCTTAGCAATCTCAGGGAAATGCTCAACCAAGAGTGTTCTCAGAGGAGATGACTGCTCTCCTTAAGAATGAAAGCAGAAAACAAAAACATTGAGATGGTGATTTTTTTTTAATCACACCTAAATTAACCAAGAATCTCAAATGATGCCTAATCCCCTTCAACCAATCCTTACATGGCACTCCACAGGCCAGCTTTGTTATTCATTCTTTACATGATTTGTTCCATTAGTTCTCACCACCACCTTTATGGGTTATGTACTACGAATCATCTCCATTCTACAGATGAGAAAACGGAGGCATAGGGAAGCAAAGGAATCTACCTAAGGCAGCAGTGCTCCAAGTGTAATCTTCAAAAGGCTAGCGACCCTTGCGATGCCTACCCAAGATCAAAAACTTTCTTCATCATAATACAAAAATGTTGTTTGTCTTTTTTCATTGTGTCGCTGTTGCACTAGATATAAAAACAAGGAAGGACAATAATACCTTGGCAGTAATCAAAGCAGTGCCACCAAACTCTATTAGCAGTCATTTTATTCTTCATCACCATGTATTCACAGATAAAAATTTAAAAAGTCAGTTTTGCTTGAGAATGGCCTTGATGAAGCAACAAACATTACCAAGTTTATTGAATCTCAGCTGTTGAGTATGTATCTTTCCAATACTCTGTAAATGTGAAATGTGTGTAAGGCACGTCTGCTTACTGGTCCAGTAGGATGGTTGTTTTGCAAAAAGCTACTTTTATTCATAGAACACTATTTTGCTTTAAAGAATGGGTGAGAGAGAAACTTTGATTTTCAAATTTAGGTATTTGACAGACGTTTTCTCAGAAATGAGTGGAATGAACTTGTTACTTCAAGGAAAACAACTGACAGTGTCTGTTGTTGATGAAATTTGAGATTTCAAGCAAAAATTCGAATTTCAGAAAACTTCTGTCTGCCACCAGGAGCTAAACACTACTTTAATTTAAATACTCTGACTTTTGTGATTAAATCAGTGGTAATGCCAACAAACGTATGTATGGTTTTTTTAATGTTATATAGTGAACTATGTTAACATGGAAAATCTGTATAACTCAATGAATCAAGATTTTCCAAGTGACCGATGCATGATATTATAAAATTATGCATGTGTAAAGGATTCATTCAACATCCAAGATGGACCAATAGAGTTTAATGCAATAGGGTTTAAAATGCTCATTGTTAAGATTTCAGAGTTCACATTACAAAATTAATCTTTTTTCTTCCTTCTTTAAAAATTTTAAATGTGTGGAGTAAAATTCAGGGTTAGGTACATAAATCGTCATCCTACAGGTAAAGTTTGGGCTTTCTTTTGGTCCCCACTATTCCTGGGTTGAGATTGGGTATCCTTGTTGGTGTTGTGTGCCCCCACACCCCAGGCAGTGTCCCTCTGCTGCCGATTCCTTTCTTACAGTATTATGATAAATATTCAGGGTTTGCTTATGAGTGGGAGTGTGTGGTACTCAGTTCTTTGTCTCTGTGACAGATTATTGAGTAGTACCAAAACCCTAACTTCAGTAGAAGAATCCAGATCACCAAAATAAAAGACCAAATAAAGGACATAGAAGACAAAAATATAGAAAAAGTCAAAGAAAAAAAAGCTGTTTCTTTGAAAGGATATATAAGATTGATGGGCCCCTAGCCAGATTGACAAAGAAAAAAAAAGAGAGAAAGCCCAAACAAACACAATCAGAAATGCAAGAGATCAAGTCACAACTGACCCAGAAAAAATGTAAAAGATTATCAGAGACTACGATACACAATTGTATGGATACAAACTCAGAAATCTAAATGAAATGGAGTACTTTCTGACATCACACAACCTCCCAAAGTTGAAACAAGAGGAAACTGAGACCCTAAGTAGACCAATAACAATTCAGGAAATTGACTCCATCCTACAAAAACAAAACAAAACAAAAAACCCTGAACCAGAAGACTTTCTAGCAGAATTCTACAAGACATACAAGAGGAAGTATCCTATTGGAAGTATTCCAGGCAATCCAGAAAGACGGAACTGTCCTCAAATCATTTTGTGAAGCTAACATCACATTGATACCCAAACCAGGTAAAGATCTGACAAGAAAAAGAACTACAGGCCAATTTCCCTGATGAACATAGATGCAAAAATTCTCAAGATTCTAGCAAATCAGATCCACCAACATACCTCAAAAATCATTCACCATGACCAAGTAGCCTTCATCCCCAGGATGCAGAGCAGGTTCAACTTCTGCAAGACCATAAATGTAATTAAATACATCAACAGATGTAAATACCACTAATCTTAATAGTTTATTTCTCAAAATATCTTTCTCATGTAGAGTAAAAATATTCACAAACTACCTTCAATTAATTGTTAATTAAGAGTCAGCCTTAGCCGGGCTCGGTGGCTCAGCCTGTAATCCTGCACCTTGGGAGGCTGAGGTGAGTGAATTGCCTGAGCCCGCGGGTTCGAGACCCACCTGGGCAACTTGGCGAGACCTCATCTCTACAATAAATCAAAAAATTAGCCGGGCGTGGTAGCGCGTGCCTGTAGTTCCAGCTACTTGGAAGGCTGAGGCGGAAGGATCTCCAGAGCCCAGCAGGTCGAGGCTGCGGTGGCCGGGAGC
>CAUYQG010208150.1:0-24035 GCA_963574415.1 Tarsius wallacei
TGGATGGAGTGTAGGGACACGCATGCTCACGGCCACCCCAGCATTGACCCGCTGGGCTCTGGCAATCCTTCTGCCTCAGCCTTCCAAGTAGCCAGAACTACAGTCTGGGCGACAGAGTGAGACTCCAACTCAAAAAAAAAAAAAAAAAAAAAAAAAGAAGATACAGAGATGGTTAATAATCACAATATCAGTCAGACTCGGTGGCTCAGCCTATAATCCCAGCACTTTGGGAGGCCGAGATGAGTGGATTGCCAGAGCCCGCAGGTGTGGGCAACTTGGCGAGACCTTGTCTCTACAAAAAAATAAAAAAATTAGCCAGGCGTGGTAGTGCGCACCTGTAGTTCTGGCTACTTGGAAGGCTGAGGCAGAAGGATTGCCAGAGCCCAGCGGGTCAATGCTGGGGTGGCCGTGAGCATGCGTGTCCCTACACTCCATCCAGCCTGGGCAAAAGAGTGAGACTCCAACTCAAAAAAAAAAAAAAAAAAAAAAAAAAATACCAAAATAATTAGTCATGAAGGAAATGCAAATTAAAACCAGAAGGACATACCACTACATACCCACCAGAATGACTAACATTAAAAGGACTGACAATATCAAGTGCTGTAAAATATGAAGCAATTGGATCTCTCATTCATTGCTGGTGGGAATGCAAATACAGTGTAGTTCTTTTGGAAAGCAATTTGACAGGTTCTTGTAACATTATGCATACTCATGGCGTAAGACCCAGAAATTCCACTCCTGGATATTTTCTCAAGGAAAGAAAAACATATGCTCACACAAAAGCCTGTATATTTAACCAGATGTATTTATAACAGTTCAAAATTGGGAAGAACCAAAACGTCCATCAACCAGTAAATGGATAATGGATATTATATATCTATGTAGTGCAATACTGCTCGGAAATAAAGAGAGACAAGCTACTAACACATGCAACACCATGGGCAAATCTCAAAAGTATTACACTAAACTGAAGAAGCCAGATACAAAAGGTAGCATCCTGTGTGGTTCCATTCATAAGACATTCTAGAAAAAGCAAAATTATAGGGGGAGAAAACAGATCTGCTGTTTCTAGGAAAGGTTGGTGGAGGGAGAGGTTTGACTTCAAAGGGACATAAAGGAAATTTGGGATGATAGAAATGTTCTGAAACTTCATTGTGATGATGGTCACACATCTGTAAACCCTTGTTAAAATGCATCCAACTACATATTAAAATAAACATGACCCCCAAAAATGGCATAGTAAAGACAAAGTCTATAAAAAGAATTGAAACAGTGGTTTTAATTATTTGATAAAAACATATTACAACTTAGAAATTTTAACACTATATTATCAGGATGGGCTGACATATTGTACTGGTTCAGAACCTAGCTACAAAAGTCAAGCTGACCTAGATTCAAGTCCTGCCTCTACCATTTAGTAATAGAGTGACCCTATGCTAATTACCCTGTTCTTCATTCATACCTCATAGGGTTATGGTTTGGATTTAATTGTGCACATTAATTGCCTGGCTCATAGTGAGTATTCACCGAATGTTAATTACTTGAAGAACGTTTAGAAGCAGCCTAGGTGGGGAGACACACATCTAAACAAATAAATTACTGTATAATGTGAAAACAGCAGAGCAAATGCAAGGTTCAACAATAGCACCAAATGGGAAGTGTTTTACTATATCTGAAGGAGTCTATAAAGATTTTCTGGAGGAAATCATGACTAAATTAAATTTCAGAAGATAAATAAGAGGTTTTCAGGCTGCTTGAGGGAGTGAAGGGCATTAAAATGTCATGGTGTACTAGGAGAATGATGAGCAGTTTGCTATATTTTTGAGTGATGAGAGAAGCTATTGTAGTAGAAAGGCGTCAGAACAAGAAGGATCTTGAATGCCACTTGAAGAATCTTGTAGCATTTCATCATGTATGTGGTAAAACTATTGGAGCCAGTAAGAAGAGAGACAAATTAGATTTGCATATTACAAAGATTACTTTGATCATCTTGAGGAAGGACAAAGTTAGAAGACAGGAGAACGGCCAGTAGGTTTGTTAGATGAATTCAGGTAAAGGATGGCGACATCCTATACTTAGGCTACAGGAATGGAAAGGTGAGAATAAATTCAAGAGACTTTTAGGGGAATCCAATAACTGACTGTAAGTCTAGGATGCATGTGAGACTTGCCGGTCTGTTTGGGCATCTAGGGAGATGCTATACCTCTTGATAAATTAAAAACATGTCTATACTTAGAAAATGATTGGTTTAGGTGGGTAGGATTGATGTTTGAGGTGCTTGAAACATCTGGGCGAAGGTTTCCAGCAAGTGGAAGGATATATGAGCCTAGAGTTTAGTATCAGAGTCTGATGGGGACACACACACACATACACACACATAAGCATGTGTGTGTAATAGTTGAAACCATGAATATAAATAAGATTACCCCCAGAAAAGCACATAGTGTGAAAAGAGAGCCAAGGACAGATTCCTGGGTAATATCAACACTTAAGACTGTATAGAAAAACAGCAGGGCATAGTGATTTACACCTGTAATCTTAGGTACTTCAGAGGTTGAGGAAGGAGGATCATTTGAAGCTAGAAATTCAAAAGCAGCCTGGGCAACATAGTGAGGACCCATCTCCTAAAAAAAAAAAAAAAAAAAGAATATATAGAAAGGATCTTAAAAATGGTCATGAAAGTAGGAGGAGGGTCAAGAGTAAGTAGCCTCAAGGAAACTAAGGAAGGCATTTCAAGAATGAGCAACCATTAAAAATGTTATATGCAGCAGCAATGTCAAGGAAGATGAGGAGTAAGAAATATCCAATCGATTTGGATAGTTTTAGTGCTGGGACAAAAACAGATCACTATAGTCTGAAGAGTGAATGAAAAGTTAAAAATGTGGAAGTAACAGGCTGGGTGTGGTGGCTCACACCTATAATCCCAGCACTTTGGGAGGCCGAGGTGAGAGGATTGCCTTAACTGCTGAGTTCAAGACCAGCCTGTGCAATTTGGTGAGATGTCATCGCTACAATAAATTTAAAAATTAGCTGGGCATGGTGGCGCGTGCCTGTAGTTCCAGCTACTTGGAAGGCTGAGGCTGAAGGATCACCTGAGCCCAGCAGATCAAGGCTGTGGTGGCCATGAGTGTGCCACTGCACTCCAACCTGGGCGACAGAGTGAGACACACCAACTCAAAGAAAAAAATGTGGAAGTATCTAATGCAGCCTACTTTTTTTGAAAGTCATGACCAAGAAAAGAGAACAATAGAAGAGAAACAAGATGTTCTTCATGTTTTTGTTTTTCATATGAGGCATGTCAATATTTTACATACCGACAGGAAAAAACCTGGAAGAGAGGAAGAGGCTGAATTTCCAAGGGCATATTATTTAAGGTCCAATCAGGAGACAGAAATCACAACAGTTATTTGACTACAGAAAATGTCACATAAACAACCTGTACCACTCATGTATGCAATTCTGACTTGTACCCCACAACTTAAAAAAAAAAACATATATATGTGTATATATGTATGTATCATATACATGATCACAAAAACAAGAATTGTTAAGAATGCATAAAAATTTTAAAAGTGAGAAGAGAACAGGAAATTTAAAAAGTGAGAGGAGAACATAGAAATATATGAAAGTAGCAATTATAAGAAGGGCTGGGAGATCAACTGGGACAGGTAGAAGACAGAGTTTGCAAAGTGTAAGGGGAGAGGGAGAGGCTTTTTGCTAAAGGCAATCAAAGAGTATTTTATACAGAAGGCATTTGAACTGGGTTTAATTAAACAAAAACGAAAGAATATTCCAGCCATTGCATATGACCTGGTAAATAGTAGGTGCTTAGTCGGGCTCGGTGGCTCAGCCTGTAATCCCGTGCCTTGGGAGGCTGAGGTGAGTGGATTGCCTGAGCCCGCAGGTTCGAGACCCGCCTGGGCAGGCGAAACCTCACCTCTACAATAAAAAAAAAAAAAAAAATTAGCTGGGCGTGGTAGCGCACACCTGTAGTTCCAGCTACTCGGAAGGCTGAGGCGGAAGGATCGCCGGAGCCCAGCAGGTCGAGGCTGCAGTGGCCAGAAGCGGTCACTGCACTCCAGTCTGGGCGACGGAGTGAGACGCCAACTCAAAAAAAAAAAAAAAAAAGTAGGTGCTTAATAAATATATATTGAAAAATGAAATGATAAAGGAACAGAGTGAGCAAAAATCTAGAGGAGAAAAGCATGGAAGACTTGAGGGAACAGTAAATTTGGCTGGGGCTTGGATGGTGGAAAGTGGTTGGAAATAAGGTTGCACAGATGGAATAGAAATGGAGCACACAGCCTCGAATACCAGGCTTAATGTGTTTAAAGTTTATCTTAGGAACCCACTGACATTTGAGAAGGGAAATGACAAGACTGGAGCAATGATTTATGGAAAGTTGCTTTGTCTGTGGTATGTAGAAAGTATTGGAAGGAATGAGAATCTGAAGACACCAGCTAGAAGGCCAAAAATTGATGAGCTGGATTGAAATAACAGCAAGAATATAAGAGTGGGAACAAAATGTGGGCAGCGAAGAGAAGATTTAAGTGCTGATTGTGGTTGGAGGACGGGGAGGAAACAGGGAAGTTGAGGTTCTTTCTACATCTAGGAGATTGGGAAGAGTGGCAGAAAGAGGAAGAGGAGAAGGTTTTGAAGGGCCATGATAAGTCCTGTGGGGACATACTGGACATCCTAATTCATGGTAAGTTGGCGATGCAGGTCTGCAGCGTAGCAGAGTCCGGGCAGGAGTGGCGATTTTGATGCCATCTGCACAGAGATTCTGGCTGAGGCCTGTATTTGGGAGACTGCAATCGCATCTCAAACTATTTGAACCCATAGCATGTCTTCGGATGTGAGCCGAGACTAAACTGCCTCCTGATTTACACCTTTCACCTGGCTGTTCCTCAACAATTAGGAAGAGGAGAATTCTTACTTTCCACTCTGTCCCAAAACACTGGACTCAGGGAACAAGGACGCTCTCGACTCTCCTGGCACGAACCGCTGCGCCCCGCGGGACTATGGGCGCCTGCCGCCGCCGGCGCGAGCTCCCAGGGCCGAGGTGCGCCGGCGCGGCGGCGTTGCCTAGCAACCGGAGACAACAAGGACCCGAAGGTTAGCGCCGGCGGCTGCAGCGCGGTTTGCCGAGTTTGAAGAGCCGCTGCTCTGCAGGACCTCCTGACAGGTAAAGATAAACCCACGAGGTGTAAAGACCAGGGCACAGGCCTGAGGAAAACTTGGAGAAGGAGGAGGTACCGCGCAGATGAGGGCTGCTGGGACCCCTAACACCTTGTTAAGGGTTGTTTGTCCCCGTCCGGCATCCTCAGGGTTAGACGGGGATCAGGGTTTTGTAAGCATCCCACCACCTCCCATTTAACAGGTGACAAAACTAACGCCCAAGAGGGAATCTGAGGGTCTGCAATTCTGTTACTTGGCTATAAGCAACTCAAGGGGCCCCCATTCGTCTAGTCCTCCTCCCCTTTTCGTCTTCTCAAAGCAAACCTCCCCGCTAGAAAATCACAGGCTGAACGTTTACAGAGAAATAAATAACCAATAAACTCGTGAAAAAAATGTGGCTGCAATAATCAAGAAGATGCCACTTTAAAGCAGACTTGTTTACATATCCCGATATGGTGATAAAACACAAACACTTCAATCTTCACAGTATTGCCTAGGACCAGGTCTATTATTGCAATACTGTATGTTTAGGTTATTGCAACTTCTTTGCAGTTGTTCAAAAACACTGTCCTGAAAAAGGAAACATTAGTTCCTGAGTGAAAAATCAAAGTATTTAAAACAACTTTGTGCAGGTGTAATTTAATTGCTTCTTGAATATTATTCATATGAATTCTTTTATAAATCAAAGGCCATTATATCTTAGAATTGGTTATAGAGAGTTGTGAACTCATTTTTTCCCTAGAGATTAATTATTGGATAGATTCTCATTTGTCCAGAATCGTTTCTCTGTGTTTGCCTGAAACATTATAGGTACAAGGTCTAGGGCCTGTTCGCTTTTAAGCACCTATGAAAGGTGTTTGAGATTTGAAAAAATATATATTGGGTCTAAAATAGGAAAAGAAAACTGAAAAAATAATGTTAATTAAATGTTTTTATTAATATTAAAACTTTATGACATTTGAAAACAATTTTCTCATTCTGCAAGAATGTCCAGGTGTACATACTGATTGCTGAGTACTTTCTTTTTTTTTTTTTTTTGAGTTGGCGTCTCACCCTGTCGCCCAGACTGGAGTGCAGTGGCCGCTTCCGGCCACCGCAGCCTCGACCTGCTGGGCTCTGGCGATCCTTCCGCCTCAGCCTTCCGAGTAGCTGGAACTGCAGGCGTGCGCTACCACGCCTGGCCTTGATTTATTGTAGAGATGAGGTTTCGCCTGCCCAGGCGGGTCTCGAACCCGCGGGCTCAGGCAATCCACTCACCTCAGCCTCCCAAGGCGCGGGATTACAGGCTGAGCCACCGAGCCCGGCACTGAGTACTTTCAAATGCAAATTTCAAAATTTTTTATGATGAAAATTACATTTAGTGGGGCATGTGGGTACATTTAACATTTTAATATATTGGCTATAGTGTAGGTAACCTTGCCCAGACGCTCAAAGATCTTAAAAGTAGTGTGGTCTGAAGTTAGGAACCTAGAATAGATGCCTTTCAGAAGTCTCTATGAACATGTGGCTTTTTAATGTATATAATAAATTCTGGTTAGTGTCTGTAATATTAGCAGTTGCTTTTGACCCTTGACATGCAAGTTGAGCTAACCCTGACATTATAGATTCCCTCCAAGAATTTCCTACTTGCCAGGATTTCTCCTGAGACTTTGGTAATTTCCTTCAGGCTAGAATATACCATCTGAGATTGCTCTGCTGCCAAACCGAGATATAATTTCACAAACTCTCATTAGAGAAAACTAGAATGATTTCTTAGGTTATTCTAATAGGCATAATCATCTTGAAAAGTTCTCTGTACCCAGGTTGACTTACTCCTCTATGGGATGCAAACTATGTATAAATACTATTCCTTTTACTTTTTTCCACACCGTCATGGACATATGGGTGCAGGTGGAAAAGGATCTTGCAAGGAGTAACCTGAGTTTCCCTAGGATCTATCTCTTCAGATTCTCAATTGCTTTTTTACTGAGCTACGGTTTCTATTGGAGAAAACATTTTTTTGTTATGTGGGAAGGTGACACAAATGTTGATTCAGATTTGGCAGATTTTGTATACCATTCACAAAATCATCACTCCCAGGAAAAATAGAATTAATAATTTTTATAAATATTGAATGTCTGCTATGTACCAGATACTGTTTTGGTGCTTGGAATAGATCAGTGCAAGAAAACAGACAAAAAACCCTGTCTTTGTGTCACCAATATTCTTGCAGATCTCAAAAGTTACTTGGATTTAGTCTCTCAAGCACAACAGAAGTGAGCTCTAAGCACGGTAAGCAATTTCCTGCTATGTAGGTAAAAGCTGTATGACTAATATAATCATTTTCTTTCCAAACTGAAAGCCAGGACTAATGCTCAACAATTTTATCAATTTAAAATTGTAGTGTTTGAAATAGGGATGTAGGCAACATATTTGTATATGTGCTATAATTTCGACATGTATTGCATTGCCTTTCAAGAGGCAAAAATTAAAAGGAGGAAATAAACCTCCTCCCAAGGGCATAGATAACTGAGAGGTTTATACGCATATAACACACAAGTGACACTAACCATTTATTGCATCTTTTTTCAGAATGGGTAAAAAGATAAAGAAGGAAGTAGAACCTCCTCCTAAGGATGTGGTGAGTCTCTGATTTGAATACGAGTAGCACTTTAACAACCAGTTTCAAAAATAAATCGTTCAAACAGTTTGGCATGTACCAGTATATACATGAATACATGGTGGCAGAAGTCCAAAATCTGACTAATGATAAGATTAGTCAGAGAAATCTAACATTATATAAACAAACATTTACAACATTGTCATTATATAATTAGCACAATTAGAGAGTAATTATTAGCTTTTCCAGTATGTGGATGGCATGTTTATAGCCTAGTTAATGAATAAATAGTTTGGATTGTTGTTTTAAATACTTTAGGTTTACATTTGCCAGTCTCTTATTAATTTTAATTACTTGAGTGAATTTTAAAAATAATGAAAAGTTCTGCTATAGCTATTAGATGTGTATATATGGTTGTCTGGTGATGACCATTTGGACATGAGAATTTCTGTATTTCCCAGTTCTATCAAGGGACTAGTCTGGGATCATCATCTTTTCCTATTCCCAATACTAAGTAATATATCCACCACCACTACACAAGGTCCTTCTCTCTCATTGAAAGCATGGTTTTATCTTCTTCCTTTAGAGTTTATCAATTACTGACCGGGCTCGGTGGCTCAGCCTGTAATCCCAGCACTTTGGGAGGCTGAGGTGAGTGGATTGCCAGAGCCCGCGGGTTCGAGACCCGCCTGGGCAACTTGGCGAGACCTCATCTCTACAATAAATCAAAAATTAGCCAGGCATGGTAGCGCGCGCCTGTAGTTCCAGCTACTTGGAAGGCTGAGGCGGAAGGATCACGGAAACCCAGCAGGTCAAGGCTGCAGTGGCTGGGAGCGGCCATTGCACTCCAGTCTGAGTGACAGAGTGAGACTCCAACTCAAAAAAAAAAAAAAAGGTTTATCAATTATTGAAAGATAATGTTAAAAGTGGAAAATGACCTTTGACAATTTTCAGTTTAGAAACTTATTTTGAAACAGACATTTGATGTGATTTTCTTTAGATAAAATATAAATAGAAAAGAAATTAGTATAGTTCACAGATGCACAGGATTTTCAAGTTTGAAGGAACCTGAGCTTACTGCAGAAACTTTCCCTCTAGGCTTGGAGGTTGTGGTTAGGAACAGGGGCTTTGAGCCAGCTCTGCCTCTTACCAACTGTGTTATTGTGGCCAAGTTGCTAAATTTAGCCAAGTTATTTCAGTTTTTCTCTTTTGAATGGGAATTGTAATATCCAACTCATTCTGGTTGTTGTATGAATTAAAACAAAATAAATTACATCAAGTTCTTGGTGCCTGGCACATAGTTATCACTAGGTAAGTAAGATGTATTATCATGAGAATCCTCTGGACTCTGAGTCACAAACACACACACACACACACACACACACACACACACACACACACACACCTACCTGTGTAACTACCTAGGTAGATATTTCACTACAGTTGGCAACAAAAACTGTAGAAGTGTCTGCCTGTCTGCCCAGGTTCAGGAAGGCTTTGTAGAGATAATCACTGTGGTCTTGTGATGCTTTATCATTCTGGTTGCTTTTCTTTGGATACACTTCTAAAATGTTGCAGATTCTCTTATTTTTCCATTGTATTCTAGGTTTGCATGACCCCACATTTTTGCTGCCAAATAGCATTATTGGCATCCTATTTGCAGAAAGTAGACTTATGGACACAGTACTTGGCAAGCACATTCTGATTAAGGTTAGAATTGAAAGGCTAATAAACAAGAGATATATTTGTCTAATTTACTCTCTATAGTTTTCTAATGTCTTGCTGGTGTTGTCCTCTGCCCTCCAATCCTTGGAAACACAATCAAGTACTTAAGAAATGCAATCCTAGCATTAGCAAAATACAGCTTTTGCTGCCTCAGTTCACAACAGCCTTGGAGTAGTCAAAGGTATGTGTAACGTTTACCAATGGTCCCTAACTATTCATTGCTTTTTCCAAGGGCATTCCATCCTTCATATACTCCGACTTTATGTTAATAAAGCTGATAGAGTAGTATTCAAATATCTAACCCTTTTTCTACCTTATAAATTCTAATGCTTTGAAGCAGTATGCCACAATTTACAGTGCACAATTTCAAATATTGTGAAAGGGGCCAGGCTCGGTGGCTCAGCCTGTAATCCTAGCACTTTGGGAGGCCGAGGCAAGTATATTGTGTGAGCCCGTGGGTTTGAGACCAGTCATGGCAACTTGGCGAGACCTCGTCTCTACAATAAATAAAAAATTAGCCAGGTGTGGTAGCACATGCCTGTAGTTCCGGCTACTTGGAAGGCTGAGGTGGAAGGATCACCTAAGTCCAGCAGGCCGACGCTGGGGTGGCCAAGTGTGCCACTGCACTCCAGCCTAGGCGACAGAGTGAGAGATCCAACTCAAAAACAAACAAACAAAAAAGAGCATTATGTAACTACTTGAGAAAATAAACTGTGTTGACTAATGGTAATTTGCTTCTTAAATGTTTCCAAGAAACATTGTTTCCAAAGATTTTAACTTTTATTGGTCTTTTGTCTACTGGATAAAATAAGTAATAGAGACAGCAAGAAAAGTGCTGGTAATATGATTAAAACAAAAAGCTCCCTTTGCTTTTCTTAATATGCTCATTTGTCATAGCATACATTAATATATGTATATATAGTTTGTTTACCTATATTTCCTTCTCACAAAAGAGATATGAGCTAAGAAGATGCCTAAATATGAGAGAGATATGGCTTAAATGACCAGTACAACCATATTCTGCCTTCCCAAATCATTTCCATGTCTGGCTGAAAGGTTGTTGGTGATGATTTAATACAAGAAAAACTTACTGTAGAATACTGCATTAAATAATTCCTAACAGAAATGACTCTACTAGGCATTGTGTGGTATAAGGCAAGCTATTCAGTAATTCTCATAGGCTCTGGAGCTACAGAGCCTGAGTTTGAATCCTCACTCCATCACCCACTTATGCCCTTCTACGACCTTCAGCAAATTTTCTCACTTCTGTGTACCACAGTGAGGATATAATAATACTTGGTTCATAAGAATACCCACTCTCAGCAGTCAAGTAAGGTTAGATAAATATAAGATGTTCAGAATATTGCCTGGCACTAGTTGCTATTAATGATGTCATTGAGGGTACTATTCATTATTCTACAGAACTGAATGAGTTTGTGTGAACTGTCAAAGGAAGAAGGAATGTCAACTGGGGAAGGCCAGCTGGCCACTGAAGTCCTCATGATGTGCGGCCATCATGATTCATGGCCAGTTCTTTGAGTCTGCAAGCATGGAAATTGTATTTTCTTAATGTTTCAGAGGTGATTGATCTTCAGTGGATAAATCCACAGTATCTAAATTCACAAGAGACTATGACCTGGCCCTGGAGTCTTAATGATTAAGTATCAAGTTAACTGAACATTTGCATTAACGGGTTAGTACTTTCTCTCCCTAGTTAAATGCACATGGGAAGCCTAGCAAGGTGAGCATTGGATGAGAGCAATGGAAAATAATAGAACATGCTCCCTCACCTGGGAAACCAAATCCAATTCCTTGGAAGAGGCAAATATCTCCAGGGCTTGTTTTTTCCAGAACTTCCTCATCAATCTCTGAACTCAACCTTTAATTCTTTGTTATATACTGACAACACTGGCATGGACTTTAAAAAAAATAAAGAAAGAATCTAGGGACTTATTTTCCCATTTTTCTCCCTCATTACAGATTAACAAAACACCATGAATTAGTAAAAAATATAAATTCACAAATAATATTCATGTATAAAATGTGTAGATAATTATCAGCTATTTTCACTTTAGCCTTTAGCATTTTAGCAGATTTTTTCTGTCTAGATATTCTCTACTAATGTTCAAACTAGATTAATGCAATATACTTCCTCCTGTGTATCTGTCTCTTTCCTGTGCGATTGGCTCCTTAAGATCCAAGACCACTGATGTGGCAAACATATTCAAATAGAAATCAGAAATGCTTTCAATTTACACTTAAAATTGGTACCATAAATCTCACTCAACTGTCATGATCTAGCTATTTTCACTGAGTTCAACTTTATAATTTTGAATTTGTTTAGACCCATGCTGTCTGATACAGTAGTCATTAGCCACATGTTGTTATTTAAATTAAATTTATAATAATTAAAGTTAATAAAAATGTAGTATCTCAGTTGCTTTAGTTACATTTCAAGTGCGCAAGAGCCATGTGTGGCCTATGATTGCTGTATTGGATAGTACAGAATCAGGACATTTTCATCATTGACATTCTATGGGACAGCACTATTCTAAACTGTCTTATTTCCTCAACAGAGTTATAAAAATATCTCTAAGCCTATGGTCTCTTTAATGGGCTGGGCTTAAGATTCAAAAAGGAGGCAAAAAGCTTCCATTTTCTTTCATTCTTTTTTGTAAATAATTTTGTTTTATCACTTATTTTGTACAAAGCGTGAAATTATAATTTCTCAACAAGCTTGTTGGTGACTGTGACTTCCTCACAGGAAAGCAGACGGAATATGTAATTACAGCACGGGATTATTTATTTAGTCATGTGGCAGTCTGTTATAACTATCATTTTATTCACAGTGCCTTTTTAAATAAAAAATTACTATAATGCTGTAGGCTCTGTAGGAGAAACAAATGTCATGCCGAGTTTCTCCCCCTCTGCCAGACACTGGTATTTCTCCTCCTTTGACAGCCCTTTAGATTGCAGCTCTCACAGTCTCAAGCTTCCATTTGAGCTTCTTGTACCCTATATCACCTTTTTCTCAATGATGACCGGAAGGTATGACAAAATACTGAAGTGTTTTCGAAAACATTAAGGGGAGAGTAAATGATTTTTTTCTTCTAAACCATTGAAGACAGAGTAAATGATATTTCCTATAGCTTATGTTTAAATGTATTTCCATGTACTCTACTCCTCTGAGACTTGTAATTCCATGGAGAACACAACATAACTTGCTTTGCCATAGTAGATTTATTCACATGCTTGTAAAAATCAGCTTTAAAAATATTGAAACATTAGAGGTCTGTGAGGTGAAAGTTTAAGATGGAAGAGAAATCTGTTCTGAATGTGAGTTGGTGGAGAAGGTAGCCAGCTGGAATATTCAGGGAACTGCCTTAAGTGGTAAAGTTGATCTAAAAACTGTGGTTCACAGGGGCTTAGGGTGGAGAGAGGACAGTCAGGGAGCCTTGAAGGTGGAAATGGGAACTGTGGATTCTCTCCCCATAAAAATACACTCCAAATATTTTGAATACAATTTCTGGGGGAGACTACCCTCAAAGCTTGTGGATGGCTCCTTGGATCTCAGATTTAGAACCTTCTTTCCTGACATTGACAGAAGTATACATTTAAGACACTTTAAGGCTATTAGCATAAAAAGATTTCAGAGGCACTTTAATACATTCCTCTGAAGACAGAGCAATAACATGGTCTTTTGCCTGAAGAAATGTATTAATTTACTGGACAAATCCTGAGTATATACCATATGCAAGTGTTCTTCCACATCCTAGACATAAAGATGGAACAAAATCAAGTTCAGGCCCTAAGGAAGCTTACATTGTAGTGGAAGAAATAGTCAGTTCATAAGTAATAATATAATTCAGGTAGTGATAAGATCAATGAAGAAAAATAAAGTGAGATATGGTATAGAGAATGATGGGCTACTTTAGATAGAATCTAGATTGGGGTACACCTTCTTGGTGTGAGGTTACATTTGAAAAACTCTTAAAGAAAATATTATAAGAGAAAAAGATAGACATATTTTAATGGTCCTAAATGCTGTTCACCTAATAATACAAGTTTAAAATATATGAAGGCAAAAAAGGCTATGCGATAGCATAAAAAGAAAGAAATACTCAGATGTAAGTTTAACAAAATAAAAGCCATACCTATATACTCAAAACTGCATAACAATGTGAGACAAATTAAGGAAGAATTAATAAGTGAAGAGATAAAGTAATATGCTAGATACAGACATTGCTGATGGGAATGCAAATGGACAAACTACTTTGGAAAAAGATGTATTTTCTTGTATAATTAAACGTGCACTTGCCAGATAAGCCAGATGGTTTACTCTTAATTACTTACTCAAAAGAAATGAAAACATTTGAGGCGAGGTCCTCAGGCATTGTGGGGCTGCCCTTCAATATATAAATAGTATGGTTCTCAAGTCCCAATCTCCAAATACTTTCAGAAGTCCTTCCTTAGAATTTATGTGACCTTCACAGCAACTTGAATGGATTTAGAATCTATAATACTCAGTAATCTATCACAGAAACAAAGAACTGAGTACCACATGTTCTCACTCTTAAAGCAGACCCTGGACATTTACCATAATACTATAAAAAAGGGATTAACAGTGGAGAGACAATGCCAGGGGAGGGGGATCATATAACATCAATAAGGGTACCTGATCTTAAACCAGGCATTAAGGGGTATCAGAGCAAGGCCCGAACTTTACCTGTACAATGAGCACTTGTATACCTAATCCCGAATTGTACCCCATATCTTGAAAGAAAGAAAGAAGAAAGAAGGAAGGAAGGAAGGAAGGAAGGAAGAAAGAAAGGAAGGAAGGGTTTCTGTAGCTTTCCAGGACCTTCTGCTCTCCTGGTCCATCCAGCCATTGCTCTTGGCTCTGCTAGAGGCCACCTTTTCTCTGGTTCATGTCATTGGAGATTCACAAGTGCCACCAGCCTGATGTATATGACAGATTTTCACTGAAGATTTGTCTCCCCTAAGAGTCTCAGAGGCTTGAGAACCAACACGATTCTTCTAACTCTTAAAGTTTTTAAAGTGAGACGTAGACAAATAGCAGCTTTTTTTTGTTTTTTTGTTTTGTTTTGTTTTGTTTTGAGTTGGAGTCTCGCTCTGTCGCCCAGACTGGAGTGCAGTGGCCGCTCCCAGCCACCACAGCCTCGACCGCTGGGCTCCGGCGATCCTTATGCCTCAGCCTCCTGAGTAGCCAGAATTACAGGCACGCGCTACAATGCCTGGCTGATTTTTTGATTTATTGTAGAGATGAGGTCTCGCCAAGTTGCCCAGGCAGGTCTCGAACCTGCGGGCTCAGGCAATCCACTCACCTCAGCCTCCCAAAGGCGCGGGATTACAGGCTGAGCCACCAAGCCTGGCTAATAGCAGCTTTAATATGGATATTAGGCATGTCCTAAAATCCATCAACTATTTCTCCTCCAGGCATTGTTATCCTGATCATGTCTTTTAGGTCATTATTTTCCACCATCTTCTCTTTCTTCTCATAATTATATTTCCTTATTCAGAGAAATGTCTCTCTCCATTCTAAACTAAACATCAACATTTTTTTTTTTTCGAGTTGGAGTCTCACTCTGTCACCCAGACTGGAGTACAGTGGCTGCTCCCAGCCACTGTAGCCTTGACCTGCTGGGCTCCGGCGATCCTTCCACCTCAGCCTTCCAAGTAACTGGAACTACAGGCGCGCGCTACCATGCCCGCCTAATTTTTTTGATTTATTGTAGAGATGAGGTCTCACCAAGTTGCCCAGGCAGGTCTCGAACCCGCGGGCTCAGGCATTTTTAATATCCTATAGCATAGTAACATGACTATATAGGAAGAGCCAGCACAAAGAACCAGCTAAAGCTTTAAAATATCAATTTTTTCCTCTTATCATAAGCAGTATTTCCTTTGTTACCAGTCTCTGAAAATGGAAGAAAAATAGTGTAATGATTTGTTTTCTCCTTGACCACAGAAAGCCTTTAGGGGTTATAAGTTTATTATTGTTCATTTCAGCTACACATGAATTCCCAGACACAGATCATCTTAGAATCCTATACTTTTTATTTATACTATATTACCATTTCCCCTGTTCTAGATTTTATCCAATTTTACATTTTGCTCTTTTCTATTATTTTTTCAGTTTCACATATGGAATTCTTGCTTTTCTAGAGTCCAGTGATTTAAAGGCAGGTATTAATTATTCAGATGGTCAGGGCATCAAGTGTATATGGGTGCTCAAAGATTTTTGTGTATTGACTAAGAATTATCATAATATGTTATGTGCCAAGCACATTACATACATGTTCTCTAATCCTCTCCTTGATCCTTTGACGTCGTTACTATTATCCCCATTAGATAGAAGAACAAATTGACCTTCTAGGAGCTTGAGTAATTTGTTTGATTCCACATAACTAAATTGAGAAACTAGATCTATTATATTCCAAAATGTTTTGCTTTTCCCACCATACCCCAGGAATTCCAAGACTGCCAATACTGACAGTTGTTTCTCTAGCAGCAATTAAAAAAAAAAAAAAAATATATATATATATATATATATATATAAACTTTACAATGCACTTATTGGACAGTTACCACATCCTTTTTGCAAGATTATGTTCTCTTTAAGTTTTAAGACACCATTCATTTTTTATGTGACCTTTAAAACTCATATACAAACCTGATATTTTTCTTTCTGCCTTTCAGTTTGATCCATTAACGATTGAAAGCAAAAAAGCAGCAACTGTGGTATTAATGCTTAATTCTCCAGAAGAAGAAATTTTGGCTAGAGCATGTGAAGCCATCTATAAATTTGCTTTAAAAGGTTTGAATTTCTTTTCATTTTGTTTTTTTATTTCATTAGTTTCTTAAAGTATGTACTACATAATAGACACGTTTCTCCCTACTCTTTAACTTACCTCCTGTCTGATGAATTCTTTCAGGCAACCAGAATATCATTTAATGCATTGCCTGAAAGTGATGTGTCTCACTAAGTGCCTAACTTAATCTTAAGACAACATTTAGTCACTAGTTAGAATAGTCATTTTGAAAGTTTCATTGTAGTTTAAAAGATTGTAAATGTCATAGAAACTAAAAGCTCCCAATGGTCAAAGCTGGAACAACTTGAGCAACAAAATAAATAATGTTGTATCGGATGATAGCCCAAATAGAAAATAAATGTCCACGAGTTCATTCATTCATAAGGAAATGATTGAATAAATAAATAAATGGAAGAGAAAAGACAAATCTTTCATGCAGAAGAATTCCAAATAGTTTATGTTGATATTCTGCCTTAAAAGAGGTAAAATATACCATCCCAATCTTTAGGTGTAGGGTATACATAATGACTTCTTTCCAGAGAGTACAATAAAGAAACAAGGGAAAAAGAATAAGATTACAATGGAGAAACCTGACAAACATTGCCAAAATCAACAATCAGCTCAGTGTCAAAATCAACACCAACAGTGATAAGCCATATTAATAATAGATGCCTTTGATGTCATGTGATAAAAATAGCACTTTATTTCTGTATTATTTTTCCCCCAAAACCATAATCTCAGTCTAATAATGATTTTAAAGATCAGACAAATGCCAATTCAGGAATAGTCTACAAAATACCTAACCAGTACTCCCCACATCATCATGGCTGTCTAAAACAAAGAAAGGCTGAGAAACTCTCACAGCCAAGAGAAGCCAAGCAAACATTATGACTAAATGACATAGAGTCCTGGAACAGAAAGAAGACATTAGGTTAAAACTAAGGAAATCTAAATAACTATGTACTTTGGTTAATAGAAATGTATCAGTATTACTTCATTAATTGTAAAATGTACCTCACTAATGTCAAATGTTAATAATAGGGGAAACTGGATCTGAGGAATGTGGGAACTCTCTGTACTATCTTAGTAATTTTTCTGTACAACTAAAATTTTTGTAAAAATAAAATGTATTAAAATTGTAAACATTACAAATCAGATTCTAATGAAACATTTATTCAGAGGATTTACAAACATGCAAGATGCTTAAATTTTAGTTCATTCCAAATGATGATAAAATTAGACTTTTATTATTTGCATGACTTTTTAAATTGAGACTAGTTAAAGAGTATTTAGTATAACTTGGCATTTTTAACAAAACATTTCCAAGTAGGATAGGAACAATTTTTTTTTTTTTTGAGTTGGAGTCTCACTCTATCACCCAGACTGGAGTGCAGTGGCTGCTAAGAACAATTTTTAAAAAAGAAATGATACTTTAAATATTGTTTTGGAACTTGAATGAGATAACAGCAAATCATTCAATTAGCAAATGATATAATGCTTTGTTTTGTCACTCTGGTCATCATTGGAAATCCAGATGAAAACCAGAGTGGTTTGGAAAGGTACCTTACCTCCATGAGTGGATTGTGTAGAATTCTGGGTCAAATTTCAAGGAGACGTTGGATTATGCATCTATGGCAACATGAATCCCACTCAGTCTTATAGATACATAATCCGGCTGTCATATATATTGAATTATATATCATTCCTTTTTGTATAACATGATGTAAATAAATAAGTAGGCATGTATTTCATGTGAAATTGATACAGAAATTAGAATTTTTTACACTTGCAATATTGTCTAATTATTTTTTGAAGATAAATGATGGGTCTTTGCTTCTGGCCAAGAAGGAATAAGGAACCAGATTTACCCTACTGAAATGATGGAGAAAAAAAGCAAAAGATATGAAATAACAGCTGTCAAGACAGTTAACATCAGGCAATAAAGGGCAGTGACCTCCGAGAGACAGAAAACAAAGGAAATAAACCCTGTGATTGCCCCAGTTTGTTGACTTTAACGAAGTCAACAGCACAGAAAAGGGTAGCCTGGTGGACACTCTGAGTTGAGAAGACAGACCTGAGAGTCTAGGAAGACAAAAGCATTTAGAATTTTCTGGAAAAAGTAAAGGAGAAGAATAAGCTTCACAGAGGGCAAGAACTCAGATTTGTAAAGGGTCTCACTCAAGTATTCAGCAGAATTCTGAGCAGTGTGTAAATGTGAGGGAACTAGTCAGTTGGACAAAGAAGCACACAAAAGAACTGAGGTGCTTGGTGCTTACTTAGGCCTAGAAGTAGTGCTGAAAAACCTCAAAATTCATGGAGTACTATGTAGAATACATAGAACAGTGTTGCCTCAGTATGAGAAATAATTAGTCCTAGATTGAGCACTAACCTGGTACCAGCTAACAAATATTAAAAGCAAGACCTGTATCAAATCATTTCCAAGTCTTAATTGTGTCCCTGGACAAATTTCAAGAATACAGAAATATCCTTTGCCCAATAAGGTAACATTTATAATGTCTTGGATCCAGTAAAAAATTATTAGGCATAAAAAGAAGCAGGGGAAAAAAATACAATAAGGTTATAAATTAACCAGCAAATTAAAACTAACCCAGATGTTAGAATTAGCAGAAAAAAATTAAGAGATTAATTACAAGCCGGGCTCGGTGGCTCAGCCTGTAATCCCACGCCTTGGGAGGCTGAGGTGAGTGGATTGCATGAGCCCGCGTGTTCGAGACCCGCCTGGGCAGGCGAAACCTCATCTCTACAATAAATCAAAAAAATTAGCCGGGCATGGTAGCGCGCCTGTAATTCCGCTACTCGGAAGGCTGAGGCGGAAGGATCGCCGGAGCCCAGCAGGTCGAGGCTGCGGTGGCCGGGAGCGGCCACTGCACTCCAGTCTGGGCGATCAAGTGGGACTCCAACTCAAAACAAAAAACAAAAAACAAAAAAAACAGATTAATTACAGCTGTATTATATGTGTTCAGAAAGTAATTAAGAACATGGAAAATATAAAACAGACCCAAATACACTAAAACCTATAGAGATGAAAACGTCAGTGTCTGAGATGAAAAATGCATAGACTTGGATTAAGCAGATTAGACATTGCAAAAGAAAAAGTTAATGCATATGAAGACGTAGAAACAGAAGCTATCAAAAATGAAACACAATGAGAAGGAGATTTTTAAAAGATGAACAGAGCTTCAGTGAGCTATGGGGAAAATATAAGTGTTCAATATATGTGTCATATGTTCAGTGTATGTCTCTGAAAAAGAAAGACAGGAACAGAAAAAATATATGAATAAGTAATGTTCAAAGTTTCTCCAAATCTAATGAAACTCTAAGTTCACACATTCAAAAACCTCATCAAAACCCAAGCATGAAGAACGTGAAGTAAAATATACCAGGGTACATCATAAGGAAATTGCTTAATTCCAGTGATAAAGAGAACATCTTTTTTTTTTTTTTTTTTTGGGTTGGAGTCTCACTCTGTCGCCCAGACTGGAGTGCAGTGGCCGCTCCCGGCCACCGCAGCCTTGACCTGCTGGGCTCCGGCGATCCTTCTGCCTCAGCCTTCCAAGTAACTGGAACTACAGGCGCGCGCTACCACACCCGGCTAATTTTTGGATTTAGTGTAGAAATGAGGTCTCACCAAGTTGCCCAGGACATCTTAAAAGCAGCTAGGTGAGGGGAAGGGGAGGGAAACTTGTTACATTCAGATGAACAAAGATAAGAATAACAACAGATAATAAATAACAAATGACAAATAAGGAAAATTTGTCATCAGAAAAGATGCAACCAAGAAGTTAGTAGAGCAATATCTTTAAAAGTACTGAAAGAAGAAGCCGGGCTCGGTGGCTCAGCCTGTAATCTCTTGCCTTGGGAGGCTGAGGTGAGTGGATTGCCTGAGCCTGCGGGTTCGAGACCCGCCTGGGCAACTTGGTGAGACCTCATCTCTACAATAAGTCAAAAAATTAGCCGGGTTTGGTAGCGCGCACCTGTAGTTCTAGCTACTTGGAAGACTGAGGTGGAAGGATCCCCAGAGCCCAGCAGGTTGAGGCTGCAGTGGCTGGGAGCGTGCCACTGCACTCCAGTCTGGGCGAAAGAGTAAGACTCAAAATAAAAAAAAAAAAAAAAAAAAGTACTGAAAGAAAAATATAAACTTTCACCCCAGAATTCTATACCCAGAAAAAAATCCTTCAAAAGAAATAGTCATTTTTCAATCATTTTTCACACATACAAAAGCTGAAATAATCTACTATCAGCAGACCCACACTGCGAATTATAATAAAAAGATACCCATCAGGAAAAAAGGAAAATAACACCAGATAGAAATATGGATGTACACAAATGAATACAGAGCACTAAATGTAGTAACATATACAATTTTTTAATTTAAATACAGTCTGAAACATATGTATATGTCAAATGTTTGGCAACAACGGCACCAAGGTAGAAAGGAAAAAAAGAAGAAAGTATCCTATGGCAAGGTTCTTGTAATATATGTGAAGTGGTATAATATCATTTGAAAGTAGACTGTGGTAAATTAAAGATGTATACTACACACCTAATGCAGCCACCAAAATAACAAATAATAATATCAAATAAACCAACAAAGGAAATAAAATGGAATCATAGATAATATTCCATTTATACAAAGGAAGACCAAAATGAAGAAAAAAAGAATAATGGAACATATAAAAACATGTAATAAGATTATAGATTTAAATCTAACAATCTAATAATCAAATGAAATATACATGAACTAAATACCTTGATTAACAGGGAGACTTATACTGTTATACATATGATAACAAGCAAGACCAAGCTACATGCTGCCTTCAAGAAGTGCACTTAGAATATAAAGATACAAATAATTTAAGAGGATGAAAAATAAGACTCATGCTGGCAGTAGTCAAAAGAAAGTAGTCAGAAAATTAAACAGAGAAAAGACTCATACATGAGATATAGAAGTCACTTTATAAGTATAAAGGGATCAGTTAACCAAGAGGCCATGAAAAATTCTGAGCAGTTATGTACCTAATATCAGACCTTCAAGTTACATGAAGCTAGTAATGCAAGGGGAAATAGATATCAACAGTTAAAGCTGGAGATTCAATACCTCTCCCTCAATAAATGAAAGAACAAGTAAGGAACAAATCTACACGGGTATAAGAGATTTGATCATCACTATCATCACTATCAATGAATTTAATATTAATAGTTACAGAACACTCTAAGAACAGTAGAGTACACATTCTTTTCAACTGCAGACAGAACATTTACCCAAATAAACCATATTTTGGACCATAAAACAAGCCTCAATAAATTTTAAGTGATCCCAATAATACAAAATATATTTTATACCACCATTAAATTAAATTAGAAATCAATAACACAAGGAGCTCTGGATAATCATTAAATAGAAAGTAAATAACACACTTTTGAATCAAAGAAGAAATCAAAAGAACATTAAAACACAGTATAAGGGTGCTACTAAAAGAGTATTTAGAAAGAAATTTATTGCACTAAATGCCTATGTTAGAAAATAAGGGAAGTCTCAAATCAATAACCTCAGCTTCCACCTTAAGAAACTATAAAAAGAACACATTAAACCCAAAGTTAGTAATAACAAGAATACAGTAGATATCTGAGCAGAAATCAATGAAATAGGAAACAGGAAAAGAAAGGACAAAGACCATAAAGGGAAAAGCTGTTGTTTTGAGAAGATTAATAAAAACGCTAAACTTTTAGTTAGATTGATAAATAAAATGAGAGAGAAGACAAATTATCAATATCAGGAAATGAGAGGGGGAACATCACTACAGCTCCTACATATATTAAAAGAATAATTGGAATATTATGAATAAATTAATAACTGCAAATTCTACAACTTAGATTAAGTGGACAGGTTTTTTTGTTGTTGTTGTTTTGTTTTTGTTTTTTTTTCCTGCTGATTTATTGTGTCATTCAGGAAGTGGACAGGTTTGTTGCAAGACACAAACTTCCAAAGCTCACTAAAGAAAATATGATAGCTTGACTAGCTCTATATTAATTACAGAAATTGAAATTTGTAGTTTAAAAAACTTCTCACAAAGAAAACTCTAGGTCCAGATGGTTTTACTGGTGAATTCTATCAAAAATTTAAGGAAAAAGTAATACCAATTTTGCACAAACTATTAGCAAGTTAAATTTAGCAAGGTATAAAAACACTAATTCATCATAACTGAATGACTTTTATCCCCAGATTACAAGTTTGGTTTAACAAGGTTGTTAACATTTTAAAATACCTTGAAAATTAGTCAAGGTGTTTTATCATATGTGTAAGTAGAAAAATAACCCCCAAATATTTATATCATAATCTTTGGAAGCTGTGAATGTATTAAGTTACATGGCAAGGGGGATATAAGATTGCAGATAGAATTAAGGTTGCTAATCAACTGACTTCCAGATGAGATTACTGTGGATTATCCAGGTGGGGCCGACAAAATCACAAGGGTCCTTATTGATGAAAGAAGGAAGCAAGAAAGTCAGAGTCAGAGAAGATGTAACATTGGAAATAGAGGACAGAACGGTGTAATTTCTGACTTTGAACATGAAAGGGGCCCAGCAGCTAAGGAATGCTTGCTTAAAGATAAAATGGATTTTCCCATAGAACTTCAAGAAGGAAAACAGATATCCTTGTCAACATTTTTAATTCCGCCCACTGAGTGTTGTTTTAAGCCATTATATTTGTAGTAATTTGTTACAGCAGCAGTAGGCAACTAATATACCATATTTTTAAAAAGAAAAGAAATATGACTATCTCAATAAATGCAAAAAAATATTTTTGGCAAAATTCAACATCCACTCCTGATCTCTGGAAAGAAGGACTAAATACAAACTTTCTCTACCTGACAAAGGGTATCTATGAAAAGCCTATGGCTAACATTATACTTAATAGTGAAAAACTGAATGCTTTCCCAAGATTTTCTCTTAAAAAGATCAGGTGTAAGAGATGGATGTCTGCTCTCGCTACTTTTATTCAACATTGCATGGGAAGTTCTAGCCAATGCAATCATATAAGAAAAAGAAATAAAAGTCACCCAGAGTATAAAAGATAAAGTAGAACTATATTTGATTTATAGAAGATGGCATAGTCTGACTTTGTTCTTCAGCCTAATTATTTTGAGACTAATCCATGTTGTAGGTTGTTTGATTTCTTACTATTGAGTTTTAGGAACTCAATCTATATATTCTAGATACAAATCTGTTTCTCCTGTATTAGATATATAATTTCCAAAAATTGTTTATGAATATACCAGAATTTGGCTGGATCATATGGTAGGTGTACATCAACTTTTTAAGAAATTGTTAAACTATTTTCTTTGTTTTTTTTTTTTTTTGAGTTGGCGTCTCACTCCGTCGCCCAGACTGGAGTGCAGTGGCAGCTCCCGGCCACCGCAGCCTCAACCTGCTGGGCTCCGGTGATCCTTCCGCCTCAGCCTTCCCAGTAGCCGGAACTACAGGCGCGCGCTACCATGCCCGGCTAATTTTTTGATTTATTGTGGAGATGAGGTCTCGCCAAGTTGCCCAGGCGGGTCTCGAACCCGCGGGCTCAGGCAATCCACTCACCTCAGCCTCCTCAGAGGGGTCTCCCCTGATCACCCTATCTAATGTTGTCACCACATTCAAGTCTCTCCTGTCTCTCTTTATTGCGCTTTATT
>CAUYQG010208151.1:0-45949 GCA_963574415.1 Tarsius wallacei
TTTTTTTTTTTTTGAGTTGGAGTCTCACTCTGTCGCCCAGACTGGAGTGCAGTGGCCGCTCCCGGCCACCGCAGCCTCAACCTGCTGGGCTCCGGCGATCCTTCCGCCTCAGCCTTCCAGAGTAGCCGGAATTACAGGCACGCGCTACCATGCCCAGCTGATTTTTTGATTTATTGTAGAGATGAGGTCTCGCCTGCCCAGGCGGGTCTCGAACCCGCGGGCTCAGGCAATCCACTCACCTCAGCCTCCCAAAGTGTTGGGATTATATGTGTGAGCCACGGCACCTAGTCTAGACTCAAATTATTGATCATTCAGGGGAAAAATGTAAACTCTCCTACAGGGGGAAAGATCTATGTCAGGTCACTCTCTTTGACTTGTGGATAGCCATCTTCTTCCTATGAATGTCTGTGTCCAAATGTCCCCTCCTTAGAAGGAATCAGGGCCCATTCTAATGATCTCATTTTAACTTGGTTACCTCTACAGAAATGCTATATCCAAATAAAGTCATATGCTAATGTAGTGGGGGTTAGAACTCTACCATATGAATTTTAGGAGAGGGTACCACTCAACCCCTAACAGCTGCTGTGAGGGGGATATAATGAGCGTGGTGGGTGCAGAAAAATGAATTAGGAGGCAATGATAGTTGTATAGGTGAGTGATGACAGTGCCTCAGATGAGCGTGAGCTCTGATGACGAAAAAAGGAATGATGACAGAGAAAAAATTCTAGTTCAGCTGGGCACAGTGGCTCACACCTGTAATCCCAGCACTTTGGGAGGTGGAGGTGAGAGGATTGCCTGAGCTCAGGGATTTGAGACCAACCTGGGCAACCTGGTGAGATCTTACCTCTACAATTAAAAAAAATAATAATAACCCGGCATGCTGGTAGGTGCCCGTGGTTCCAATTACTTGGAGAGTTGAGGCAGGAGGATTGCCTGAACCCAGCAGGTCGAGGTTGTGGTAGCCATGAGTGTGCCACTGTACCTCAGCCAGGGTAACAAAGTGAGATTCTGACCCTCCCCACCAAATAAATAAGTAAATAAAATAAAAAATTATAGTTTTGCCAAAGTATATTTAAAGAAGTTTATTCTCAGCCAAATATAAGTGACCATGGCCCATGGCACAGTCCCATAGGTCCTGAAAACATGTGGCCAAGGTGGTTGGGTTACAGCTTGGTTTTATACCTTTTAGGGAGATGGAAGTTTACAGGCAAGAATGTAAGTCAAAACATGTGAGGTTTACATTGGTTCAGCCCAGAAAGGCAGGACATCTGCAGGTGATGCTTACAAAGATTCAAAGATTTTTTGAATGGCAATTGGTCCAAAGATTCAAGTTCTGTCTAAAATATTTGAAATCAGTAGAAAAAAATGCTTGAGTTAAGATTAAGGGGGTTATGGGATCTCTTTCTTGTTATGTAGATGAGGGCTCCAAGTAGCAGGCTTCAGCAGGTAGCAAATGTCTTTTTAATTATTATTATAAAGATATGGGGTACAATTCAGGCAAATGTCTTAAATGATGAGACTTTCTAGGGAAAAGGATTTTCTACAGATGCAAATTTCCCCAAGAGACAGTTATGAAGGGTGATTTCAAAACATGTCAAAGGAACATATTTTGGGGTAAAATAATTTTTATGTTCTTCTTTATCTGTTATGTGATGCTAGGCCACTCAGGTTGGAAAGCAAACCACATTAGGTTGGGTGTGGTGGCTCACACCTATAATCCCAGCACTTTGGGAGGCTGAGGTGAGAGGATTGCTTGAGCCCATGAGTTCGAGACCAGCCTGGGCAATTTGGTGAGACCTCATCTCTACTATAAATGAAAAAAAAAAAAAAATAGCTGGGTGTGGTGGCATGCGCCTGTAGCTCCAGCTCCATGAAAGGCTGAGGCGGAAGTATCGCCTGAGCCCAGCAGGTCGAGGCTGCGGTGGCTGTGAGTGTGCCACTGTACTCCAGCCTGGACAACAGAGTGAGACTCTGACTCAAAAAAAGAAAAAAAAAAAAAAAGAAAGAAAGAAAAAGAGAAAGAAAATCATTAAATAGAGTTAATTTAAAAAACCCATTTGTAGTAGCCCAGGAGGTCAAGGCTGTGGTGAGCTGTGATTGTGCCACTGTACTTCAGCCCGGGCAACAGAGTGAGACCCCCAACTAAAAAAAAAAAACCCCAAAACCCCAAAAAAGCTGAGACTGAATGAGCTGGGTCCAGTGACAAGCACCTATAGTTACAGCTACTCAGGAGGCTGAGGCAGGAGGATGGCTTGAGCTAGCTATGATTGTATCACTGAATTCCAGCCAGGGTGACAGTGAGACCCTGTCTTAAAAGGAAAAAAACAAACAAACAAAAAAACCCAACTCAGAATGCAAGGATAGTTGGATTCTATAAATCTAACAAAAACCTTCAAGCCCTATCAATTCTACTCGTAGAAAAAACATTTAATAAAATTTAACATCCATTCTTAAAAATGAAAAAAAAAAAAACCATTTGTAGTAAATAAGTAAAAATTGCAAAGTTTCATAAATGAGACTTTATGGTTTGTAGGGTATGACTCCCCAGGACCCTTAGTTAGGAATTTGAGCAAGAGAAAAAAGGACAGAGTTTAGTTCTCAGCATCTCAAGGTGGTGATGGGATGGATTCCGGATGTGTTTTGATGGTGAAACCAGTAGAATTTACAGTCGACCTGGCTATAGGATGGGAAAGGGAAGAGTCAAGAGTGATTATGAGGTTTTTAGCCCCTGGTAGACGAAAAGTGCTGCTTATTGAACTCCCTCCCGCTGCAGAACCTTAGCCCGAAAGGCTCTCTTCTTAGGTCTTTGCCCATCCAGTTTCTTCTCATCATTGATGTTAACTTAAATGTCCCCCCCACAGAGAGGCATTTCCAGACCTCACCACTACTGCAAACTCCACCTGCTGGGCTCAGGCGATCCTTCCGCCTCAGCCTTTTGAATAGCTGGAACCACAGGTGTGTGCCACCACACCCGGCTAGCTTTTTGATTTATTATAGAGATGAGGTCTTGCTAAGTTGCCCAGACTGGTCTCGAACTCTGGACTCAGGCAATCATCTCACCTCAGCCTCCTAAAGTGCTGGGATTACAGGTGAGGTCACATCACCCTATTTTTTTTCTTTTTCTTTTAAAGATGTGGGTACAATTCAGGGTTAGGTATACAAATGTTCATTATGCAGGTACCCTTGTTGATGAGGTGTGCCCCTCCTTCCCCTGGCAGTTTCCCTCAACTGCCAATCCCTTTCTTATAGTATTATGATAATTGTTCAAGGATCGCTTATGAGTGAGAACATATGGTACTCTGTTCTTTGTTTCTGTGATAGATTACTGAGTATGATAGACTCTAAATCCATCCAAGTTGCTGTGAAATCCATATGTTCGTTCTTCTTTATGGCTACATAGTATTCCATTGTGTGTATGTACCACTTTTTTTTTTAATTCAGTCCAGCTTCGATGGGAAGCATGGTTGTTCCATGTTTTTGCTATTGTGAATAGTGCTACTACAAATATGTGACATCACCCTATTTTAATTCACTTGTTTGCCCTTATAGCTTGTGTGTTTTTATTTAATATCTGTCTCTCACTGGTGTAAAAACCAAAAGTTAGGTTTAAATCCCTGATGCTCAGAAAGCCAAACACGAATGTATTAGCACTTAGTAGCAAAAAAAGGTTTATTCAATTTGGTTAAAGTGTGGTGAGTGGGAGAGGGGAAACTCAAACTTGACCTGTCTTTGAACGTAACTGGAGGCTTTTATGAGTAAGGTAGGTATGAGAAAGGTGAGATTCCTGGTGATCAAAGCTACTTGCATTCCCAGTCAGTCAAACTTCTGGATGCTGTAGTGGCGGTCTGCAAGGCATAAGGATCATAGGAGATCTTTATGACCTAAAAATCTTTGTTCTTTAAAAGGAAAACAAGTTCATTAATCTTACAGGCAGCTCCTGGTGGTTAGAATATAAAGATAATCAATTATTAGAACTACCCTTTACCAAAATAATTACATGCAAATGATTGTGCAAAGAGAAAAAAAAAGGACAAAGAAAAAAGAAAATAAGTAAAACAAACATTTTATGATTTTTAATAATATAGGCTCGGCTACATCACCACTGATGCTTAAGTTCCACTAAAACAGAGACCTTATCTGCCTTGTTGACAGCTGAATACCAGATTCTAGAACAGAGCCTGATATCTAATGAGCACTCAGCAGTTACTGAGTGCTCATTAGAAAGAATGAATGACCAAGTGCCTGAATGGATATCAACAGAAGAGAGGTGAGGAACAGGAAGACTTATAGAATAATCTCCAAGTTCCTGGCATGGATGATTGAGTAGCTAATAGAAGAAAGAATAACACAACTAAAACTGGGTTTACTAATAGAGATTTGTTTGCTCATGAAGGAAATACAAATACTTTACGCTGAAATATTTTTCCTTGACACATTTTGAGATGGCTGCTCAGAGAACCAAAAAACAGAAGTCACCCTCCCTGCAAAGTTGTCTTTTGTGGGGAAGATTTGCTTCTGTAGGGAATCTGTATTGATGTTCCATATCTCCCTTGTCTAGATCTAGGAAATATAAACCCAAGAGTCTGATATCCTTAAGGGTCTGAATTTTTTTTTTTTTTTTTTTTTTTTACCATCTATTCTCTCTGAGGTTTCATTTACGTAGTAAGACCACCTTTGCTACCCAAGCCTCCTCTTCTCTCCTTCCCATAACCTGGCTTGCCATCATACCCTGATTTATCATCATGACCTGCTTTTGGTTGTGCTCTAAGGCTCCATTCTTTTTGTAACTTCAAGATGGTTGGCGTATAAGATTCTGCGACGCATTGGGAGTTTGTGGTAATTGCTCTGTGATCCCTCCCCCCTTTGAGTACACATTAATAAATTCATATGCCTTTTCTCAAGTTAATTTGCCTTTTAAATTTGCCCTCAGTGAACCTTCAGAGGGCAAAGGGGAAGTTTTCCCTGTGCCTCTACACTCATACCTAGATGGTTGAGAGACAGAGTGAGTTTGATGGCTGGTTTGATTCAATAGCTTAAAGATCTCATCAAAGGCTTCTTGTCTTCCTATTTTTTTTTTTCTCTCCATTCTGGATGTTAGCTTCCTTCTAAAATTGACTTCTCATATCATGACATTTACTACTTTTAAAAATAATAGTAATAGACCCATTTTGTGTTAAAATATTTTTATTTAAAAATGATATTTTCAAAAACAACAAACAATTTGGTAAGAAGAGTGGCACTGTTTTAGAATTTTGTGCAGCTCTCTTTAATATCTGGTTTAAGAGAATACAGGTGGATTCACATATCTGCTTGTGCATTCAATGTGTCGTCGTGTTGTTTTTCGGCTGAAGTATATAATCACAATCTGGCCTTATATAGATATGTAATTAGAAAAAGAGAGAAGCAAGCCAGCACTTTGGGAGGATAAGGCGAGAGGATAACCTGAGCCCATGAGTTCAAGACCAGCCTGAGCAACTTGGTGAGACCTTGTCTCTACAACAAATCAAAAAATTAGCTGAACGTGGTGGCACACGCCTGTGGTTCTAGCTACTTGGAAGGCTGAGGTGGAAGGATCATCTGAGCGCAGCAGGTCAAGGCTGCGATAGCTGTGAGAATGCCACTGCACTCCAGCCTGGGTGACAGAAGTGAGAATCTGACTAAAAAAAAAAAAAAAAAAGAAAAAGAAAGGAAAGGAATATTTTATAGCCTTTTCCAGATAATGTGACTATTCTTTTATATTACATTAAAACTCAGGAACTGTTATTTTCTTGGTATATCTTGTACTTCGAAGGAGCCATCTGCCCAAGCATAATTTTGAAGCACAACGCCTTGATTATTTACAAAATATTGGTTCACTGAGTTATGCAGGTCTTCCAAATGCTGACACAGTTCATCAAACAATAATGAAAAATCACAATGGTTACTACTGCCACAGAGCTCATCAAAACGTCTTCAAGAATTGGGAAGGAGGTTGGGTGCAGAGACTCATGCCTGTAATTCCAACACTTTGGGAGGCCAAGGCAGGAGGATCGCTTAAGGTCAGAGGTTGGAGACTAGCCTTGGCAACATAGCAAGACCTCGTCACTACAAAAAAATTAAAAAATTGGCTGGGCGTCATCGTGTGCTCCTGTAGACCCAGTTACTCCGGAGGTTGAGGCAGGAGAATCACTTCAGCCCAAGAGTTTGAGGCTGCAGTGAGTTATGATGGTGCCACCACACTCCTGGGTGACAGAGTGAGATGAGACTCTTTAAAAAAAAAAAAAGGTGTTAAGCTCATGGAGCAATATACATTTTCCAAAATTTGAATTTAGCTCAAATTTTATTATTGGCAATATTACATGCTGTTTTTTTTTGAAGTGATAGAATTTCTTCTTCTTTTTTTTTTTGAGTCAGAGTCTCACTCTGTCATCCAGGCTGGAGTGCAGTGGCACACTAACGGCCACCGCAGCCTCGACCTTCTGGGTTCAGGTGATCATTCCGCCTCCACCTTCCAAGTAGCTGGAACCATAGATGCGCGCCACCACACCCAGCTAATTTTTTGACTTACTGTAGAGACTAGGTCTTGTCAAGTTGCCCAGGCTGGTCTTGAACCCCTGGGCTCAGGCAATCCTCTTGCCTCTGACTTCCAAAGTGCTGGGATTACAGGTGTGAGCCAGCACACCCAACGAATCTACTCATTTTTGAGAAAATGCCTGCCAGAATCACTAGTCAATATTTGATAGTTTTTCCTTCAAGTAAAAATGACATTTCGCCAGGCTCGGTGGCTCAGCCTGTAATCCCGCGCCTTGGGAGGCTGAGGTGAGTGGATCGTCTGAGCCCGTGGGTTCGAGACCCGCCTGGGCAACTTGGTGAGACCTCATCTCTACAATAAATCAAAAAATTAGCCGGGTGTGGTAGCGTGCGCCTGTAGTTCCAGCTACTTGGAAGGCTGAGGCAGAAGGATCGCTGGAGCCCAGCAGGTCGAGGGTGCCGTGGCCGGGAGCGGCCACTACACTCCAGTCTGGGCGACAGAGTGAGACTCCAACTCGAAAAAAAAAAAAAATACCTGAGTAATTTGATATTCTGAGGTTCCTTCTGCTATTGGCTGTAGGTAAATTGATTATTTTTGCGGGTTTTTCAAGTATTTATTGTTATTCTTTTCCTCATAAATGCACCCAGATAATGGTTCTTAATTCTGTGTTTAAAAAGTTATGGTCCGGGGTGGGGGTGAAATGGGGAACTGGTCTTCATTGGTAGAAAATTTCTGTTTTGCAAGACGAATAGATACTAGAGACTTTCTTTACCAAGTAATACCCAGAGTTGACAACATGGCATTGTGCATTTTAAAATATGTTAAGAGGATAGATCTGATGATAGGTGATCTTGCCAACCAACCAACCAACCAAAGAAAACCACAAAAGAACACAAGGAAATTTTTGGAGGTGATAGATATATTTAGGACCTTGGTTGTGGTGATGGTTTCACAGTATATGCACACATCCAAACTCATCAAGATGTGTCCATTGTGTACATTTTTTGTACATCATTTATACCTCAATAAAACTAAAAATATATGGTTAATGCAACAACGGAGAATACTTAGCAGTATAAAATTTTTGATAAATCCGAAAGCATGTATTAGCCTTGTCTTAAATTATATTGATTTTTTTTGTTTGATTTTTCTTCTACATATAATTTTACTCAGCTGGTTAAGAAACATAACATGACTCTTTTTATAATTGAAACTCAAAAAGACAGAGCTTAATTACTTTGATTGAATTTGCATTCATACTGGTGTTTGTAGTTAACAGGGGTGTGCTAAATCAAACAAGCAAACAATCTTCATTGCCTTTGGAATTACCAATCAAGCTCCTCTTTTCATTTCTGTAGGTCTTTACTGTCAATTTGCTAAAAGTATACTTTTATTATATTAATTTCATAGGCCACTAGACTGTGGTCAAACGTGGACCAGGTGGTGGAAGAGTGGTTAAGTAAAGGAGTGAGTACCATAACTGGGGACTCAGTGAAGAATATTGGAGTTAAAATCTCATCCGCACCTCATTCAGTTTTCTATACAATTTTAATTTTTATCAAACCCATATAGAATTTAAAAGGCTTCCTATGTTTAAAAAAGCAAAACAACACAGCAGAGCAGGGGTCTTCGACCCTGCTAGTCCCCATCTTTGAGTCTCCCCCCCCAAGGAGTTTTTATTTGTGAAGGCTGTTTCCTGTGACATCAACTCTATATTTCTGTTGCTTGAATTTCCAGTTGTAAGAATTGACTTTCTATTACCAAAGGTGAGAATTTAACACTTTCTCACCCTCCCCTCCCCCCACATACTTATTTTTCCATTCTCCTAACAGGGTTATTTGTCAGTTTTGGGGTAAAACTATTCTGAGATTGCATTATTATTTCTGTATGAGTGGCGTCCCACAGTGAAGCTGCAGAGTATCTTAGGGTTGTATGTATTTATTGTACCTCCCTGTCATGGTATTAGCCATACCACATATTTCATTTGCTTAGTTTTCTGTTTACCAGAGGCTAGATCATCCAACCTCGCCAATGGAATAATAAAGAAAATTGCTCTACATCTGATCAAATACACCAAGGGATTTATCCATTTAATTATTATCATTATTATTTTCTCTGAGGCCACCCATCCTCCGTCTTCACTCTGGAACTGTTTGGAGCTGGTTTTCCGAGAGCCCACCTCACTATCCTGGGAATTCTCATTGTCCCTTCTGCTCCCACATTGAATCCTATCTCTTGGGTCTTGGGTTTAGTCCCTTCTTGGTTAGATCTGTCATTAGGTGGAACATATTTTCCTGCAGTTTTCTGAGTGACGATCCATGAAGTAGATATTTTAGAGCCCTCGCATATCTGACAATTTATTTTCTGAGTATAGAGCTCTGATTGAACATTATTTTTCCTTCTGAATTTTGAGGATTCCATTCATTGACTTCTGGCTTCCAGTCTCCCTACTGAGAAATTGAATGCTGTTAGGATTCCTTTTTCTTTTTTTTTCAACTTTTGGGATCCTTAGTGTTCTGCAATTTCACAGTTATGTGCCTTGGTGTGGGTCATTTTTTTAATCTTTGGATTGGACATTTTGGGGACCCTTTCAGTCTGGGAAATCATGTTCTTCATTGGCATAAAATTATATTTATATAGTTTGTACGACAGTTTTTTCCTTCTCCTTTTAGACATTATATTGTTTAGATTTCTGATATTGTCTTTCTGCTTTCCATTCATCATGTTTATTCTATTTTAGGGATCTGGCAGATTTGATCTTTCAATTCAAGACGTTCTCCTGATCTCCTTTGATTCCCTCTTAGTCTTGCACCCCATCACCCCAGACACACGGCTATCATTTTTTAAAGGCTCTTCATTAATTCTCTGATTCTTTATAATTACTCATTTCATAAAATATTATCCTTTTTTATGGATGTGTCTTTTTTCTCTTAGGGAATCATTCTGCAAGACATTTATGGAAGTCCAGGAGATACCTGAACACTCATTGTAGGATTTGGGATAAGTCAAGGCAATAGCGCTTAGTTCCATGTCCAGATCTATGGAGAATATTTTTATTTTAAAGGACAGATAGAAAACAAGAAGGAAGAAAGTGATTGAGGGCCATAATTAGGGGGATTAGCAGCTCAAAGTCAAATATCTCCATGAAGATGTAAATTCATAGCACTGGGCGGAAATCCCATGGAGGATTTATGATGGAGATTTTGAATCAGCCTTATTTTATTCTCAAGTCTTGATAGTTTCAGTTTACATCAGGATTGCAACAAATTTTGCTGTGTATACATGCATGTCTAATATACTTTCTCGACTGCATGGCCCCCCCATCCTCTCCACACCCTTATACTTCTCTGGTACACACACACACATACACACACACACACACACACAATGCTTTAACCATATCAGGTTAAATCTTTTTGTCTTTGAAAGCCATTGTTTTTACTGTGCTCATAGTATCTTCATTGACTCATGCACTTCAGACCTTCTCTGTGTAGGGGACTGACTAACTGGACCCAAATCAATCTGAGGAGAATTTTCTGATGCTTTCAGGCAGAATTCATCTTTTCCTCCTTTGTAGCCTGTGACATTCTGCATTTGGGACTTTAGATTTCAGTTTTGCACTGCCATGTGCATCCTCTTTCCAACTTCACCACCACATCTGCCACAACCACAAAAAATGTTTGGGGGACAATTTTCTAAGAATTTGTTAACAAATTGACCTGTTTAATGATCATAACCTCATTGTGTAGATGCAGAAACAGAGGGGCAGAGAAGATACGTGCCCAGCCCACAATCCTCAGTCAAGAAGAGAGAACTTCAGAGCATGAGGTGTATGTCACATAACCCATGTCTTTCCCTGGGGGTCTACTGGTCCACCCTGTGTGGTATCCAGGCCAGTTCTCAGGAATGCTCAGTCGCCCACGAATTCATTGACAATACCTTCTTAAGAAGACGACAGACATTTTCTTTTGGCCACAAGCTGAAACTCATTTCAAGTAAATGTACAAAGGGTGCTAGAGAAAATGGTTTTGCTGTTGCACTTGTCATTTATTTGTTTTATCAAACACTGGGCACAGGCTCTGGAGTTCTGCTCAGTGAAGTGATTTATGGAGGTAATTTGTTCATTGATTTATGTTTAATACACCTGCCAACAAACTCTTGTGCTTAATAGTCTCCCTTTCCTGCTGATGGCTAGACCTAGATGGGATGACGAATCTACCACAGGGCGTCAGGTGGGCCTCCCCAACCATGCCAAGAACGGGCGCACTGTCACACTAATGAGTGAGTCTCCACACTGACTGTCACCTGCCAGGTGAAGCTGTCATTGTGCAGATGCTGCTGAATAGCCAAGCTCTTTGTTGTCAGATGCCCACCAAGAGTTTCATAAGAGCAAAGAGAGTGGACCAAGCGCCGTGGCTCACGCTGATAACCCAGCGCTTTGGGAGGCCAAGGCTGGAGGATAACTTGAGATCAGGAGTTCAAGACCAGCCTAGGCAATGTAGGGAGATCCTCATTTCTACAAAAAATAAACAAAAAAGCAGGTGTGGTGGCACATGCCTATAGCCCTACTTGGGAGGCTGAGCTAGGAGAATCTCTTGAACCTGAGTTTGAGGCTGCAGTGAGGTATGATTGTGCCACTGCACAGTGCACTCCAACCTGGGTGACATAGCAAGACCCTGTCTCAAAAAAAAAAAAGCAAATAAACTTAATACAAAGGGTGGGGACATTTCTTTGACTCCCTTGGGTTCTGGCAATGGATCTTTTCACTAATCCTGTAATTTCTTACCTGTTTTGTCTTCAGTGTAGATTTAAATGCCAAATAGGTGCTGTAAGATGAACTGGCCAAGATTGACCTTGCCATAAAGAGTTGTTTTTGTTGTTGTTGTTTGAGTCAGGCTCTCATTCTATCACCCAGGCTGGAATGTAGTGGCATAATCATGGCTTACTGCTGTCTTGAAATTCTGGGCTCAAGTGATCCTCTCGCCTCAGCCTCCCAAGTAGCTGGGACTGCAGATGCATGCCACCATGCCTGGCTAAATTAAAAAAAAGAATTTTGTGGAGATGAGGCCTCACTATGTTGCCTAGGCTGGTTTCAAACTCCTGGCCTCAAGCGATTCTCCTGCCTCGGTTTTCCAAAGTGCTAGGATTATAGGCATGAGCCACCACACCTGGCCTCATACACAGTCATTTCTATCTTCATGAGGCTTCCTAATACTTTTAGAAACAGTCCAGAAGGATGACAAGTCAAATGACTCTTGCCAGTTATCTGATTGACGAATTACACATTTGTGACACTGAAAAATGTTCTGAAACTCAATTACAATGATCTGAACCCTCTTTGGACTATGACATGGATGAGAGAAGGGTGAATATAAATGAAGGGAATTTTATTTTCCCTCTCACCAGTCCAGTTGGTGCTACTCTCACTCATTCAGATCACTACACCACAGCTAATATAAGCTGAGCTATGGATTCAATTGCAAAGGTTAGTAGCTTGTATAAAGTCTGAAAGAGAAGCAAATGGTAAGAATATTAACATATGACTAAGAAATGTCTTACCAGACCAAGGATCTAAAAAATGCTGTCGGTAGAATGTATCATTAATTTTGCACGATGCACTCACAGTTGTTAGAGTATGAGCAGATAAAATTAAACCACGCTGGGTGCTATATATTGTTTCTTCCAACTCGAATTTTCTAGGATTTGATAAAAAATTTCTTTATTGCAAAAGTAAGACATATTTATATAATGTATATTCTTTGCTACCAACTTAATATTAATGCTGTCTCCCACCTACTATGTTGACCAGTATCATGCTGCCTAATCTTCCTGTATCCCCCTAGTGCCACCATAAATCTATGACAGGCATTTTGGAAATTCTGCTGTTATAATATCTTTATGTTTAAAAGTAAATCAGATGAGTGATGAATTCGTAGCCTGCTCCCAAATTCACAGCAATGTGGGCAAGACACATTAAAAAAAAGAGATAATAATTAGATAGTGAGCCACAGAATACAATGAATGATAAAACAGAGGTTGTAGAGTCATGGAAGCAAAGAAGGAAAGTGCCTCAAGAAAGATGACCTGTTCACCTGCAGCAAACACTACTGAGAGGTCAAGAGAAATGAAGGCAGAGATGTGATGGTTGGAATTTGTAATAGGGAAGTCATTGGTGACCTTTTTGTCGCCAAGATCTATTGTTCCAAGCATAATGTTGCCACATGCTGGGCAGAAGAAACTAGTTGGAATGGGTGGAGGAGGAGTGAGATGCGCTTGGAGGTAATGACAAGTGTCGTTTTTGCATAAATGTACTTTGATGGGGAGCTGAGGCTGAAGGTGGGTATGAGGGTCGAGAGAGCATTTCTTAAAGAGGGAAAGATGTTTGTAAGCTCATGGAAATATGCCAGGAGGGAAAATGAAAACTGATGTGCTGTAAGAATTAAATTATATAATGCAATACAAATATGAAACAAATACAGATGAAAGAGGAGAGCGGAGGTAATTATTATTGTTTATTATTTTATTATTCATTTATTTTATGAAGGCAGTTTCACTGTGTTGCCTAGGCTGGAGTACAGTGGTTATCCGCGGATGCATTCATAGAAAGTTATAGCCTTGAACTTTATTATTATTTGAGAAAAATATTGTATTATGTCTAATTATGAAGGAACTTTAAGATCACCATAGAAATAATTAAAATATGTAAAAGAGTAAGCCCAAACTACTCAGAAATTAATCACTCATAAATAACCCATTTTAATATTTTACTAGTTCTGTTCTGCTTTGTTTATTGCAGTTTTATATTCGGTATTAATACATACAAGGAAAAGTTTTCTTCATTAACCTTATAGTATCTTCTAATGATCTGTCTTTGTTTATTTTTTCAAAAGAAACTCAAGTCTATTCTGTGATGTTATAAATATATACTATGGGGATTTCAATTTAATTTTGAAGTAATTCATAAGTAACCTTACAGTAGTCCATCTTCCTATTACCATGCTTTGTATTTTCATGTCATCTTTATTTTTAGGGAAGTTTTTTCTAGTTTTCTTCTTAAAGATGCACATATCTTGTTAAGCTAGTCTCTGAGTATTTGCTATTTTGTTATCATGGAATGTTTCCATTTAACTAATCATCACAACACAGTAGTTTATCACTCAGAAATTTTAAGAGGAATTTCTCTTTGAGAAGATGGATTCAGACCACTACAGACGTGAAAAAGACTGAAATAGCCTTTTATTCACTTTGTTCTTCTAATATTTACCTAAAATCAGTGTCATCTAGCACAAGGGTGGGATCAGCAATCACCACACCCTGCTGGGAGAGGAAGGGAGGGAAGGAGGGGGGGGGGGCACGTGGAACACACTGGGTACCTGGTCTACCATCAGGGGGAGAAAGGGTCAGCTAGAAACCCAGACTACCCCTGCATGAAACCTACTTATGTGGTGAGTGCCCACTTGTACCCCACTCTTCTAAAAAAAGATAAATATGAAAAGAATAAAATAATTATTAAGTATAAAAATAAACTTAGGCACATTAAGATTAAAAAAATAAAATCAGAGTCATCATGCTGATTATTGACTCAATATGTCATGCTATATACACTAAGGCTGCATTTAAATTTAATATTTAAAAAGTCAGCTTCTTGTTTTGTTGTTAGAGTCACACTCTGTTGTCCAGGAGAGAGTGCAGTGGAAGGAACATGGTTCACTGCAGCCTCGACCTCCTAGGCGCAGGTCATCCTTCTACCTCAGCCTCCTGAGTAGCTGGGACTACAATCATGGGACACCACACCTGACTTATTTTATTTATTTATTTATTTATTTATTTACTTATATAGATGCGAGGTTTTGCTATGTGTCCCAGGTTGGTCTTGAACTCCTGGGCTCAAACAACCTCCCTCCCTCCCCAGTCTCCGAAAGTGCTGGGATTACAGGCATGAACCACCATACCCGGCCTAGCTTCTTTTATATTGTTTAGATGTCTTTGGCTACAGATTTTTTTGGAAAAAGTCTTAGTTGGCCAGGCTCGGTGGCTCAGCCTGTAATCCCAGCACTTTGGGAGGCCGAAGTGAGTGGATTGCCTGAGCCCATGGGTTCGAGACCTGCCTGGACAACTTGACAAGACCTCATCTCTACAATAAATCAAAAATTAGCCAGGTGTGGTAGCGCGCGCCTGTAGTTCCAGGTCCTTGGAAGGCTGAGGCGGAAGGATCGCTGGAGTCCAGCAGGTCGAGGCTGCAGTGGCCGGGAGTGGCCACTGCACTCCAGTCTGGGTGACAGAGTAAGACTCCAACTCAAAAAAAAAAAAAAGTCCTTGCCTATTTCCTAAGATTTCTTATTCAAGCACATATTGTATACGATTTGGACTCAATGAGACTCGTGTGCCATGACCAGTCTTGTTCCTTTTGTTTCGCACCCATACCCACCTTGTTCTTTGCAAATACTCCTATTGACAATTTTTCTGAAGGACATATTCTGGTGTGTGTTGGAAAATAAACAAGATCAGTTTTTCTTCCTTCCTTCCTTCCTTCCTTCCTTTCTTTCTTTCTTTCTTTCTTTCTTTTTTTCTTCACTTTGAGACCAGGTCTTTCAACATTGGAAAGGCTAAAATAGAATCAAATATAATGCTTGGAAGGATGGGTTGTACAATAAATCCTTAATTGGCTATCATGGAGCATTTAATGGACAAAAACGATGCAGAATCTCAGATATCAGCTGCTCTGTGTTGTCGGCAGCATGCCCAGCACTGTCCTGGTGGGTGTGCATTTTACAAAGAGAAGCAATGGTGCTGGGACAGTGAGCATAGGTTTCTATCCTCCCACAGCAACCTCTAAAGAGTCGAGTTGCTGACAGATATTTATTCCCAAAACACAGAAGTGACACTTACAAAGTTATTTTTAATATTTATTATTTGCAACTGAATAATTCAAGGCCACTCACCACTCAAAAGCATTGTCAAACTTTAAAATACAGAATCAGAGAGCGTTCAGAATTCTTCTGCGGTGGAATTGTAATAAAATGGTGTGCTCGTGGATGCTTCCAGTATTGTTATCAGAGTCCAAGGCCAGCTCATTAGACATTATTTTGCTCGTTGGATTCTAGATGTAGTACAGCAGTGAAGAAACATTGGACTTGGAAGCAGGGGACCCACCCAGTACCGTGGCCTCGAAAAAGCCACTTCCCTCTGGATCCTCACCTGTGAGAAGAAGGTGTAAGAGAGAAGGCAGTGCAGCAGGAATGGGACTATGGGCAATGGGGCCACTTCTCTTGAACCACAAATAATTGTGCCTTCAGGGCCTGCTCGAGCCGTCTTGTCTCTACCTCTTCCATGAAGTGCACAGTCTTATGGCTTCCTGTGTCAGACACCCTGAGAAAAATACTGTGGTTGAAGAATTGAGAAATCCCCTTCTGGTTATGCTGTACTTTGGGTTTTCTCTCTTGGTCACAAAATAGGAAAAGAGAATTTGTATAAAACCAGATGACTTTTAAATATTGAGTTCTATGTGTCAGACAAATGATATCTTTCTTTGGTCAAAGCCTGAAGTGAGAAAGCTTCTTCTATCAATATTTTATATTTTATATTTGTATTCAATAATTGGAATTGCTTGATTATTTACTTTGAAAAAATAGTACATATGACCTTAGATGGGCAGTTTTTCAAATGGCACTGTACTACTGAAATATGCTTTAAGGTCTAAGCTATTAATCAAACCTCAGCCTATTAATATGAATACACAACCATTATAGTAATTGTCCAAGAGGTTAAAGGCTGGATGTGTAGATGCCATATTTATCATTCCTAAAAACATCGACTCTGAGTTTACTATCAATACTTTTTGGTCCCTCTTGTCTTAATAAAATTTGTATTGATTGAGGCAGAGCTAAATTTCTGTCAGTCTCTGCTATCCTCTATAAAGGAATCTAAAAGAGCAAGATTTTATCTTTCAAAGCTGGAGGTCGTTATCCTAAGTAAACTGACTCAGAAACAGAAAACCAAACACTGTTTTCACTCATATGTGAGAGCTAAATGGTCACAGAGATGGAAACCATAGACACTGGGGACAACAATAGGGAGGAGGGTGGGGAAGTTAGGGTTCAGAAACTATCTGTGGTGCACAATGTTCACTAGTTAGAAAGCAGGCCACCTGAGACCCAGTCCCCACAACGAACATGCATGTGCACCACCTGAATCTCAAACAGAAATTTAAAAAAGCATTTTCCTTTATGGAACATTCTTACTCTGCAGGTTTCATTATTGATAGCCAGCACTACTGAACTCTAATCTAGTTTATCAAGTTTACATGATTATCATTGCATCATTTCACACCAGAAGAAATGGAAGTTTGGCAAGACTCAGAAATGAAGGCACGGAGGCCATCATTGGCAGAAGTGGGAGGTGACTCTACTTCCATCTGACGTCAAAGCCCAAAGCCCTCTCATTGCCCCCTCCCCTCCCAACAATCCTGCAAAGTGAATGTGAAGGTTTACTTCCATTTCACAGATGAGAAAGCCGAATCCCTGTGTGGCGACTTACCTAAGGCCACATGCCTGGTAAAAATAGTGGAGAATTTCAATCCCAGTCTATTTTCCAACCCCACCAGGCTGCTCGTTTCCCGTCAGAAACCCCGTGTGTCTTGTGTCTTACAGACTGAGTAGAAATGCCATGCTAAGCCTCTTCATTTCTTCAAAGTGGGTGCTGCTTTGACCCTTGCTATAATTTAAGACCTAAGTATTTTGTTAATAGGTTAATTTCGGTATCTTTTTGGATTTTATTTTATTTTATTTTTTTGCAACATGACCTACATTCTAAAAGGAGAGAATATTTTTTAGCCATGTTCGGTTGATGAGCACCTTCGTTCTGGTCTTTTGTTAACATTCATCCCCATCCTGAGAATCTGAAATATTTAGCAGGCAGCAAGGACATAGCAAGAACTGCCTGGGGTGAGACTGGGGGCTGTCATGGGGGAGGCGAGGGTGAGGGAGTGTGGAGGGAGGGGAGGCACTGGCCTGAGGCCTGTGCAGAGAGCTGCCTTTCCTTATTGCTTCTGAGTTGTAAAAGCACCTTTAAGTCAGGTGTTGCCTCATCTTACAGAAGAGGAAGCTCAAGTACAGAAAGGTTATCAGATCATTTCCTTGATTAGTTTTTCTCTCATTTGATTCCATTCCTCCACCCATCCATCCTTCAATAAGCATCTACTTAGCAGTTGCTGTGTGTTCAGCTGGTGTCTGGTCTTTCTTGGTTTTTTTCTGGATAATAAGAACCACTTGGGACACCTGATAAAGCTACAGTCCCTAAGCTTTGACTATTCTAAATATGATCCTTGCAATACCTGCATGAATATCACCGGGGAGCTTTCTAGAAATTAAGACTCCCAAGCCCCACCCCAGGCCTGTCGAAGAAGAACCTGCATTATAACAAAACCCCTCTTCCTCTTGGGGATTTGAATGTACTTCAACGTTCAAGAAGCACTGTCCAAGGTCACTCTTGTCACCAGAGAAGTGTGGGACCTGCTTTGGGGCATCGCGTTGGAGGTTTTTGATGTTCAGAGAGGTATTAAACTTTAAGCCCACAAGATGCTCACCTTAAAATCTCCAAGACTTTCCCTCTCAAAGTGGCCTCCAAGAACTGTAAGTTGAGGGTCACATAAATTCAAGTTCAAGAGTGCCCCCTACGATGTTGTTAAGTCCCCAATTCAGGTATCCATCCTTCTTTTAGTCCAAAAAAATTGTATTTTTATTTCACGTGGTCACTGTCCCTGACTGAGACTTTTTGTGACATATGTTAATACTGTAGAGGATATTGAATCGAATGACAAATGCCATTGTTATGACAGCCTTTACTCCCAAAATTTGGCAGTACATTATCAGAGTCTTCAGGAAATACCAAAAATATATATATTTAGTTTGATAAACTCCTGAACTCACTGCCAACAGGCAAAATCAGTAATATCAATACAATTTTATAATGACATACTCTGGATGTGAGTATATGTTCATGTGTGCTGTGTGTGTGTGTTTTAAGAGAGATGTGATATTCATTTAAATCACTTGGAAAGAGGCGTTTTGCTACTTTTATATAAAACACCAATGACATTTTTCTGCAAAACTTAAACAAGGAAATGAAATGCAAATATTGACATACGTCCCTTGAGAACAGTAGTAACTATGTTGAATTAAATATAATGTGTTACATAAGTGAGTCGACATACTTTTTTTAAAACAACTAAATCCTAATTAATATTCATAGATCCATACTGCTAGGGTACACACATAATTTTTCTGGACTCTGGCCTTTCTTCAATAAGTTATAACTTCTTTTTGATGACTTTTTTTAGTCTACAGCATAATACTTCACGTATCTGTTGATGACACCGAAGCTCAGACAGGCGAGGTGGCTCACCCAGGGTGATAGAGATAGCACATACTAGAGCTGGGATTGGAACTCAGATCTTCTGTGACTTCTCTACATATTTAGTGATATTGATCATGTTGGGTATGCTGGCCATGAGACAGCGTTATGTCATGTTTTTCTGTTTTCAAAACGCAGAAGTAGTTTTACTCAACTGGAGACACATTTTGCAAAAAGCAAACCCTAGGCAAAAATTAATTAGGAAAACCCTCTATTGATCATAAGGCACTGAGAGAAAAAAAATGATGATCAAGCCAGCATTCCACCGACTTTTCTCAGCTTGGGGTTCACTCCCTATCCTTCACATCTCCCCCTTAATGGCTTCCTTAGGTTTTAGAACTGGACTACGAAAACGTCCTTCAGTTTTGCTCCAGGGAATTCCTGGGGATTCTTGAAAATGAGCGCATATACATGAAAAAAAAATTCCTATTTGACATAGCCTAATGAACAACATCTGTGATGTTCTGGAAATGAAAACAATCACTCATTATCTGCTTGTTCTAAGCAAATGTTTGTTTGTGCCACTCTAAGTTGAAAGGTTTTCATTGTCAGATGCTTACTTCATGAGGCGGTGACTAAAACCCACTCTATCAGGGCCATCCATGGAAGTTGGGGCTGTGGCTTGTGGGGATTGTCCCCCTCACCACACTGGGGGCTCCCTGGTGGACTCTGCAGCACTTGGGCTCCTGGGCCAACGTGCTTCATTCTTTAAGTCAACTCGAGATGTCAGCTGCAGGTTCTCAGTCCTTTAGGGTGAAAGAGTTTGCTTTGAATCTTCTGTCCCACCCTGCTCTGCCCGGGCAACCATAGTGTACATGGGAGGCCAAGCTGTCCACGAGACTTCCAGGAATTTCAAGGAACTGACAGGCTTGGAACCTCCCTGACCTCATGGAGTTGGCTTCTTCCTGTGCAGTCTGTTCGTAGGATGTGGATCTCAGTTTTTCCAAGGGGGATTTTTCCCTATCTTCCTTACTTTGTAACTCCTCTTGAGTTGTTCTTTCCCTTGGTTTTTAATTTCCTTGGCCTGTGTGGTTGTTGCTTCTAATTGTTCTTCTTCCCTGCCCCCCGCTCCCAAGCATCATGTCTTTTCACGGAGACTATGAGTGTGTGTAAATTTTAGGTTATATGCTCTCTGAGTCATGTTGGCTTCATTTGAGTTCCTGACATTGCTGAAATTTTTTTTTTTTTTTTGAGTTGGAGTCTCACTCTGTTGCCCAGACTGGAGTGCAGTGGCCGCTCCCGGCCACCGCAGCCTCTACCTGCTAGGCTCCGGCGACCCTTCCGCCTCAGCCTTCCAAGTAGCTGGATCTACAGGTGCGCGCTACCACACCCGGCTCATTTTTTATTTATTGTGGAGATGAGGTCTCGCTAAGTTGTCCAGGCGGGTCTCGAACCTGCGAGGCTCAGGCAATTCACTTACCTCAGCCTCCCAAGGCGCGGGATTACAGGCTGAGCCACCAAACCCGGCGGAAAATTTTTTTCCATGTAAAATTTCTTTGTCTTGGTCTTATCCTTTCATGTTGGAGTGATTCTCCAAATGATCAGTGATGCTTGGTTATCCACTTTTATTTGAAAGGGCGTCAATAGAAATCTAAGAAGCATTATGCATGGGAGTGCTCTTTTGACTGGTGGCTGGCCTATAGATGATTTTCATGGGGATCTCACCATTTTGTTGGAGAATTCACAAATGCCTTTCTCTAGATCTTATATCTTAGGCTGGTCCATTTCCTGGGAGAAGTTTGTCATCTTCTCCTATCTGAGGTATACACTGACTGCCATTGCTCTGAGTTCGGGGTCAGGAGAAGGCATGGGACACCAGTTTGCAGTCTCTAGATGTGCACTGCCCCATGCAGTAGCTCCTTGCCACATGTAGTGATTCACAATTAATTCCCATTAAAAATTAGTCCCTCAATTACAATAGCTACATTTTAAGCATTCAAAGGCCAGAACTGGTGCTTGAATAATTGGGCAGGTCAGATATAGCACATTTCCATCACCTTAGAAAGTTCACTTCAAGAGCCCTGTTCTAGACTCTCACTTCATCTTCAGTAAGGAGACCTGCCCAGGGCCTGGGGCCCTGACATCAGAATATCTCCAATTCAACCTCTCCGGAGAGAAAACTGCAGCCTTTGGCTGGAGTGGAGGTAGCAGGCTCTGCTTATCCCACATATGTTTCCAGATGCTTCTCCATAGACTACTGACCGTGTTCCTGGATCTTCCTCACTCTGTGACACGACACAGCTGTCCCCCTGTGCTCCCCGCGGCAGGCGCTTAATTTACACTTTCTTCATTCTGCTAAATCAGTTACCTCTCGCCCATCTGCTCTCCAGCTCCCAACATGACACCAGGTTTCATTTACTGTTGTCTTCCTTCTGTTTGCTCTGTCTTTGTGGCTTTATGAGCTTTTTATCCCATTAGTCTGCTTTAGCGGAGGCCTGGGAGGAGGCATAGCTTGTGGTGAGTGTTCTGCCCACTGTGTTTGACCTGGAAGGACTGTCATTTCTTATTAATCATATCAGGGACCTTAGTCAAGGAAATGAACTTGAAGGAATCTATTGCCTCCAGCAAAAGAAGTCATACTCATCATGACCTGCCGCTGAAGCCGCTGATGGCCAGAGATATACAGTGAGTACCACAGCCAGTAAGCGGGACTTATGAGCCTAAGACCTGGTTCCTGCCTCCTGGCTCAGATGGCAACTGCACCATGCAGCCGTGAGGTGGAACATGGCTCCAAACGTTTCAATGGAAGGAGGGTTTCCATGGTGGTATGATATCTCAGGTGTGTGAAATTTCCCCCTTTCATTAATGATGAACTTCTTTAAGACATAAGCAATTACTGAGAGCCAAATTCTGGTTTTAGTTGCACACCACAAAAATGAGCACTACTAATCTGGTATTTATTCATTTATCCATCCATCCAACCATCCACCCACCCACCCACCCACCACCTATCCATCCATCCATCCAATAAACATTTTTTTACCAGGGTTAGATATGTGACCTCGATTTTATAAAATAACAAAAGCACTGACAATTGTTTTTAAATGACTGATAATCCAAAAAAATTTAAAACAGTTTATTCTCTCACACATTTTCTGCAATTCTCTGCATTATTTTTAATAAAATTAATGAATGCCATTAAGATAGGGCTTAGACATAAAATTTAGATTAACCCAAATTCTGAAATCCTTGAGATCTGAGCAAATGTTTTTCCTTCAGTTCTTTTCAGCTGTTTTGAACTCTTGCTCTCTGTCAGTTTCTTCCGGCCATTGATAACAATGTTTGTCTTCCAGCTCTATATTCTTCCAAGGTTCTGTCTCTCTCCCTTTGGAACTTTGAGAAGGTGGTAGGTTACGTAGGCTATAACTCTTCCTTTAACACACATGGGTTGGATATTGGTTCCAGAGGACTCGTTCTACAAGTGTTCCCAGCTCTGTGTGGAAGAGACAAGAGTCTATGTACAGGCTCCATTGTGACACGTATTAGAAGTCAACAGACCATTCCTTCCATTAACTCAATGCTTATGAATCATCTAACTTTCCAGGCTGTTCCCTGTCGAGAGCTCCTTTCCCTATGCTCTGTATTGTTTTTTAGGCCTTCTGTCTCTTCCAGCGGTGTCCCAGTGGCCTTCCTTTCTGGTCTGACTTGCAGCACAATCCCTTTCTCTGTTCTCCACCTCTTCCCCCACAAGCTTGCTCCTGCCTGTCTGATCCTACTGAGCCTGCCAATGGCCTTTTCAGCGCCTCCTTGCTGACCCCCTTGACAGTCTTCAACATGGCATTCTCTCTTTAGCATTCACTTCTCCTGATATTCTGACTCTAGCTTCTCACCTTGGGTTTCCCTTGTTGTTCCTTTCCAATATCTGTTTCTATCTCTATTATTGCCCTTTGCTAAGATTCAGATTTTTATCGAATTTTTTTGTCTTTGTATAATCCTTATCTTGGCATATCCAACACTACACAGGTGACTCCTAAACTGATTTCCAGCCTGACTTCGATTTCTACTCTTGTCCATCCAGGGCACTGGCACTGACCCTCTTATTCTCTCATCATCAATACATTCAGATTTGAGTTCATGATCTTTTCAGGGACACTGCTGTTTGTGAATTCCCTAACTCCTTTATTGTTGCTATTTTCTCAGTCTCGTTGGGTGAAAACTTTGCTATTTCTGACTTTCCCATCCCATTCCATGTACCCTGTCATCAAGTCTTATTGCCTTCTTCCACTGTTTTATTCCTTTCCACATTATCTCAGTACAGATCATTGTAACTTCACACTTGAACTTGTACAGCAGCTTTCAACTTGTTATTTTTTGTACACCCCTGCTGCCATGATATATGCTAACACAGCCTATTCTGCATAAATTGATGCTTTATTAGGTTATTATTCAACTCTACATTGTTTAAGCTTTCCTAATGTCTACTAAGATAAATGTCCAATTTCTGTCATTTGTATCCAAGACCTCCCATGATCCCATCAGCCTCTCTTTCTATGGCCCCATTTCTCTGCAGGATGCTTGCCTCTTGTGCATCATCCTATAAAGTTATTCTGTGTTTCTCCAAGCCTCTGACGTTGCTAATCCTATCTACTATCAATTTCCCCTCCAAATTTGAAGAGGGAGGTGAGCTCCCTCTTCACCTCTCCAAGGTCAATCCATTTTTCAAGGCTCAATTCAATTATCCTTAAACCTGGAATTCTTCCCAGCATTCTCCAGTCCACTGTAGTCACTTTCTCCTCTAAACTGAAAACAAATCTTTTTTAAATCTTTCTCTATATTATTGTGGCCCCTTTTAATTTCTACACTGCTCTCTTTGTTAGTATGTGCAGTTTGATTCTGAATTTCTTTTTGCCAAGGGAACATGGTCTAGATTTTAACTCCTTGAACTAGAAATAAAAATTTATGTATCTGTGCTTGTCCTCAGACAGGTGAGTATTTACTGGCAGGCTTGGGCAGTACAACAAGTACCAAGTGTACTAAATAATAAAGCAACTGATAACTTTTTCACTTTATTTAAAGCAGAGCTACATTAATGGGGACAAATTGTGAAGGTTTATGCTGCTAGCTTTAAAATTTGACTCATCTCTTTGGTATGTGACTAAATATGAAATGATGGCAAGGTAAGGTCAAGTTTAAGATCAATAAAGTTAACACAAATCTGGCAAGTTGACCTAATTCTAACAACTCATATGGCATTTTAATAAAATGTATCAGATAGGATTGTTTTCCCCAAGAAACCAAAGTCTAAAAAATTTGGTTTGTCTGATTTTTTTTTTTACCAATTATGAACAAATGTGAGTAAATGACAGATGTCCTATTTTGATTATTCTGCTTGAAGTGCTTTGGTCTTTATAGACACCAACAAATAGATACCTATAAAATTTGATATTAACTTCCATTTAAAAACATGTTAGGCATCACTAGTTTTAGTTTGAAATGAAATGATTAATAGTGATTGTATGAGCAATCTCAAACACTCAGCCTCATGAAGGATTGAAATAATTTAGTTTTTTTGGGATTTGTATTTCCTTTCCTGCTGTGGAGTCACCCTGGACCACCTGTTCTCCCTTGGGTAATTTTCATATTTCTCTAAGAGGATGCTGCATTTCACTAACAAGTTCTGTGAATTGGAGAATGAAGGGCATCCTGTTAAAAATCATGATACAAAAGTCTTTTTTTCCCCCAAAACTTAAGTGTGAAAGAGGAAAAGAAAAATAACCAGCAGAGGACTTAAGTGAATTTCCAGCTTTTACATAACTTCCTTCCTTGCCTACAACCAACTGGCTCTTGGGCGCGTGATAAAAAAAAGTCACGGCAAGTCAGCGATTTTAAGTCGGTCAAGATAGAGTTCCCTGGGAAGAAGACTGGAAGTGAGTGTGTACAAAAATGAAAAAACATGCTGGACTCAGCCTGAAAGCCAGCAAACCCAGTGCAGCTGGGAGAGGACTCCCTGCCATCTCTCCTGTGGATGGCCCATTGACAGTATGCTGCCCATTGCCACGTCTCTGCCCGGCCCTCAGCCAAGAATTGTTTTTAGCAAAATGAAGCCCATCAGATTCAGTCTTCAGTTATGTATTTCTTTTTGTGAGTTTCCATGGGGCTGACTTTGCCATACGCACTTTGCCTAAGTTTGCCACGCCCTTTTATTTCCCACCAAGGATGCTGCTGACTTTTAGTTTACATTTAGTTAGTGTTCATCAAGTGGTCATAATAAAAATAATAACGTGTGATAGCAGGCAGATTGTGTAAGTCTGCTTTTTTTCCTACCACTATTAATAGCTCTAGCACTGCCAGAGAGAGATCGCTATTCAAAACGAAGATTCAAATCTGAGTGCTTCTTGTCCTTTATGTGTGTTAACTGTGAGGCTTTCATGCGTTTGTGCAGAGTAAAAAAGCCATAGTAAAAAGTCCTGGGGGGGGGGGGAGCCTGAATGGGAATAAGGTGTATTTAATCTGCCAAATGAAAAAGAAACAGGTGCAGTAGGCTCTGAGCCTCCTAAGGGCTTTGCTGTGAGCGCCATCATGTGAAGTCAGTTTCATGAAGGCCTTTTCCTGTGCTTCCTTGTTGCCTTGAACCTGCTCCTGCTGGCCCATGGCAGCAAGGTAGTGGGAGCCACCTTAGTTCATGCTCACCTCCTGGCCTCGCTGTCAGAGGGCTGCTCCACAACAGAAAGCAGTTGTTCTCTTGGCGTGTGGGTTGTTGGCATCGTGACGTGTTTGTTTTTCAGATCTCACCCGATATAAAAGGACTTGGCCAGTGGAAGCCAGCATCTAGTGGGGATGCTCAGATGAGAACAAAAGCTTTGGGCAAAGAAAAGGAGAATTCAACTGGGGCGGGCATCTGACAGCGTTTTGAGGAGCAAATATAATTTCGTGGAGCAGTGCCGTTGGGGCTGAATCTATTTTAAGAGAACTCTGGGCAAGTCTTGATTTTTCTGAAAATGGCAAGAGAGTCCAGATAGGAGGACATGACACTGGGGCAGACCAGAGGGGGATGAGAACTGTGCATGATAGAAAAGAAAATCATTGGAATGGAGGTAATATATGAAGTGGGCCGGCCCCAGAAAGGGACAGCCGGGGGTTTACTCTCACTCCACAATAAAGAGAAATCGGAAGTCAATGCGCTATTATTTAGTAGTGGGCTGTGCTTGATGACATTCAAAATAACTAGAGTAAATTGTAGACTTTACTTATTCTATGATGGGGAACATCGTTCATCACGAAGCCTCTCATGGTCACCAGTTGAAGAACTTGTGCAGACAGGTGCTGGTATACAAAGATTTTTCTCCCCTGACAGCCTTGCTTCTGATTTCATAGAGAAGCAGTCACGGGAGAACATCATCTTCCCATCTGCCAAGCCTGGCAATGCAGAGTTCATGTCCGTAAACTTCACTGTCTCTCCAGTGACAAGAGATGAATGTTGTTCGTCCTAGCAAAGTTCAGTCCTCTCCCTCCCCAAGTGCTGGACTCCCTGCTTTCTCCGCTATTCTGGAATTTTGCTACTAAAATTATTCCATTTAGCCATTATATAATCAAATTTTAACTTTTACTGGGTCATTTGCATCAGCATATAAAAATGCTGTATTTTCTCCCTTTAAAATATCTTTCCTGTGACAGAATTATCCCTCCAGCTAGTACCCCATTTCACTGCTCCCTTTAGAGAAAATTTCCTAAAAAGAGTTGTCTCTTTCTGTTTTTACTTTCTCACCTCTTATTCAAGCAAGATTTTGACCCAGTAATCCTGCTGCAATTGTCATCATCAAGGTCTCCAGAAACTTCCAGTTTCTCAAGTGCTGTGGTCCATTCTGTTCCCAGCAGTGTGTGTGTGGGGGGTGGTTCTGCTCAGTCCTCACTCACCAGACCCTTGTTTCATGCGGATTTACTGGACTTTCTTATCCTGTTTGGAGTTGATCGCTGACCTTCTGTCTACATTTACTCAGTAGGTAATTTTACTGATAGGCAAGGCTTAAGTTCCAACTAAACAGAAAGTTCTCTTAATGCCCCTTTTCTGTTTTATGCACTTATCACTACCTGACATTGTGTTATGTATTCAGTATTCATGTGTTTACCTTCTTCCACTGAAATACAACTTCTAGATGTTTTATTTATTATTGTATCTTTGGTGCTTAAAATAATGATGAGTCCATAAGAGGATCTCACAAATATATGTTGAACAAAAAAACAAAGGTATAAATAAATCATTACATCTTGGCCAGGTAAAATCTTCCTGATTTCTCAAGTCATGAGTCATATAACTCAAGTGGACAGAGCAGGTAAGAAGTACCCTTGAAAAACATTGCCTTAACTAGATTTACTTATGTATTTAGTTATTATTATTATTATTATTATTATTATTTTAAGAAAGAAAAGTTTATTTAAAAGTAAGTTAGAGAGAGAAAGAGAAGGAAGAAAGAAGATTCACCTCCCCAAGGCGGGGGAGGGGGACCAAAGCCAGGAAGCATGGTGACAGCCATGGCTCAAAGAGCACATGGCCACACCAGACTCTAGCAAGGATGGCCCTTGGTTGCTTGTGGTTGAGTCCTTTTAACCATTCCCCTATGTGAGGGAAGATCATTAAGGTGATTGGGTGATGGTCGGCTTCCACATCATCACAAAGGGCCAGGCAAGCGCAGGTACTGATGATGTCAGGTGATGGACAGCAGGCAGATGGGTGGGTTAGTCACATGATTGCTGCCATGGTGGAGCTTATTCATGTCACATAGGTCACAAGGGCTGATTAGGTTAACCCTGGGGGGGATTTCCTGCAAGAGACTTGTTAGACATTTGCAATTCACAAATTCATTGACCAAAGGTGGGGTGGTCTTTGGGTTGTCCTGAAGGAGATTTGCCTAGGGGGATGGGATAGGCTGCTGTCTGTCCTGCAGTAGAATGAATGCTTTCTAATGGTTACACTGAGGCACAAAGACTAAAGAATCAGCTAAGTTTCTTCTAGGTTTCTATAGGTACCTTTCAGTATATATTTATATAATTTATTAACTTCCTTATGAACCATTTCTGGCTTGCTCACTTTATTTGTGTCTATGAATTTGAGTTTCCATTTGGTATCATTTTCTTACTTCCATACAGAAATGTGCTATTTCTGAATTGCTCATTTTATTTGTTTCTGTGAATCTGAGTTTCTACCTGGTGTCATTTTCTTACTCCCATATGACTTTGTCTTCACCCACCTCCGTTTTAGTGTTATTGTTAAATATGCTATATTCCTACATGTTATTGGCCTGAAATATAATTATATATATATTGTTTTACATAATTGCTTTTAAATCAGTTAATAGAAGAAGAGAAAATATGCTTTTATGCTGTCTTTTCTAATTATGTAATTGCTTTTACCGGTACTCTTTTTATGTGTATTCAAATTACTGTCTGGGTAGCTTGCTTTCAGCTTTGAAGAACTTTCTTTAATAGTTCCTGTAAGGTGGATCCACTAGCAATACTTTATCTCAGATTTTGTTTATCAGGAATGTATTTATTTTACCTTCATTTAAGAAAGATAGTTTTGTGAATATAAGATTCTTGGTTGATAGCTGCAATTTTTTTTTTTTTTTGTCATTTGAATGTTATCTTGCTGACTTTTGGCTCTGTTATTTCTGATGAGAAGTCAGCTATTGATTTTATTGGGTTTCCTTTGCACAAGATGAGTTTTCTTTTGCTGTTTTAAATATTTTCTCTGTATCTTTGTTTTTCATAATTTTTCATGTGATGTATCTGAGTATGAGTCTCTGTCTTTATTCTACTTGGTTTTTGTTGAGCTTTTTTGATGTTTAGACTAATATTTTCATTAAATTAGGGCTTTTATTCAACCATGATTTCTTCAAATATTATTCTACTCCTTCCTCTTCTATTGTTTCTAACATTCCCATTGCACATATATTGGTGTGCTTGATGATGACTCACATTTCTCTTAAGTTCTATTCACTTTCATTCATTCTTTCATCCCTGTGTCCTTTGGATTGCTTATCTCTGCCAATCTATCCTCAATTTCTTCTGCTACCTCAAATCTACTTTTGAGCTGATCTGTAAAATTTTCATTTCAGTTTTTATGATGTTCAATTTTCATTTAGTGCTTTTTATTTTTTTTAACAATTTCTTTTTCTGATATTGTATATTTACTGAGACATTTTCATAGTACCTTCCTATTCTTCTTTAAACTAGTTCCAGAAATATTTGTCTTTAAATATATTGTACATTGTTTGAACATATTTATAACAGCTGCTTTCAAATCTTTGTTAAATCTAACATCTAGGTTCGCTTATAAATAGTTTCTGGTACCTATTTTTTTACCCCTGCTGATGGTGTAGGGGCCAAGGGAAAACTCCTCTGTTACTGAAAAATCAACTGACAAAATGCAGATTAATATGAGAAAAGGAGTATATATTCATTAACATGCACAGGAATCATATAAAATACAAAAGAATTCAAAGAAACGGCCTGATGGTTGACACTTTTATACCATCTTGAGATTACAGAAAGAACAGGGACCTTGAGTGTGGCAAAACAGGTTATGGGAAAGCAGAAGAGGTGGCAAGGGTGGTTTTGTTATGTAGATGAAACCCCACAAGTAGCAGCCCTCAGAAAATAGATGGTAAATGTTTCTTTCAGACCTTTAAAGGTGTCCGACTCAGTTAATCTTTCCAAATCCAGATAGGGGAGGGCCCTCAGAGAAAGTCTACCTGCCTTAATGCAGATATTCTTGTCAGATGTAAATCTTCCCTCAAAAGACAGCTTTGCTGCATACTTCCATTTGTAGGCCCTCTGAATAGCCATCTTAAAATGTCAAAGAAGTGCATTTTGGGGTGACAAAAGTTGGTTTGGTTTCCTTCAATGGGTAACACTTTTCTGTTTGTCCTGAACTTGATGTTTGTGTCCCCCTCCCCCAACCTATGTTGAAGCCCCACCAAACAACATAGTGGTATCTGGAGACAGGGCTTTTGGGAGGTAGTTAGGTTTAGATTAGTTGTGAAGATGGGACCCCCGTGATGGGATTAGTGGCCTTATGAGAAGAGGGAGACAGTGAGATTCCTCTCCCTCCATGTGCATTGGGAACAGCCAAGTGAGCACACAGCGAGAGCGAGAAGGCAGCTGCCTACAGCCAGTAAGTGTGCTTTCACCAGTAACCATGTCTACTGGCATCTTTATCTTGGACTTTCCATCTTCCAGAACTATGAGCACTGTCTGTTGTTTAAACCTTCCAGTCTATGGCATTTTGTTATAGCACACCAAGCTAAGAAACCATTTCTTTTCATGTCTTGTGACTTTTCTTGTTGTTCTTGAAAACTTGACATTTGAATAATACACCCTATCACTCTGAATACTGATCTTTATTCCTAGGACTTTTTTGTTTGTTTGTTCATTTACTGACCTGACTGAATATTTTAATTAAAGTCTGTTTCTCTTCCAGTATGACCCTCTTATGTCACTTCTCAGAGGGCATAGCTTTGGGCACGCTCATAGTCATCTTGGTGTTGTTAGGGTCTGGACAGGGTGAGGGTGGATGGATGGAGACAGAGAGAGAGGTACAGGGAGGCGCAGCACCGCCGGAGCCGGCGTGCCGGAGGTGCTGCGCCGGCGACCCAAAGATCCGAGTGAATGCAAAGAATTGCAACACACAGAGGTGAAAGAAGGTAAGATTTATTTAAGCAAAGTTCACCCCCCACAGACATGGAGCAGGCCCACACTCTAGGTGTGGCGTCATAGCCCCCCCAAACCCTGGCTTAAATCCTTTTCCTTGGAGATGTTGCAATCAGGTAGACATGACTGACGTGACTTCCTTGTTGACCACCTGTGGATGTCTTGGAGAACCTGTGACACAGAGACCCAGTACTGTCCGCCCACATCATCATAGCCCCTAGAGAAGGGTGTGACAAGGATTCTAATTCTCCTGCACCTTCCTGAACGACATTCCTTAGAGCTAATGGAGGGTGTACCTCCCCTTATCTCCTAGGCATTGCCAGTGGGTAGCTTTGGGGGACCCTTGGCTTCCCTGTAGATAGTCCCTCTGAGTAGTCATAACTTTTGTAATTACTGGTTTTGTGACTTTTACAATCCTTGTCCAACGCATGATGTCTTAGGCCTTGTAAATTCCCTTTACGCTAGGCAAGCTTGATTGTCGCTATGAGATACCTCTGATACCTGGCAAAAGGAAGTCTGTTTCTGAAAAGACAAAGTCGGCAATGTTAATTTTGCCTAAACTGTGCATTTCTCCAAAAGCATAGCTTCTACTTTCTCATCATTGTATTAAGGTTTAAGAACAAAATGAAAATGGCTTCCCATTCTTGGTCTGTCCTTTCAGGTGTGACAATGGGTTTAGCAGGGCTCTCTTTCAGTGCCTGTTACTTGAAATCTCTGTCTGCTTCTGTTGGCATCACACCAAGCTAGTGGTGGTAGGCTCCACTAACTTCCTGCTCATCACTCTATTGTTTCCAACAATGTCCTGGGACATAACATTGCTCCAGTCTGATCCATTAATTTCAGGCCTGTTGAAGGGTAGTTTTGGAGGCCAGTCTTTGAAACTTGTTCTGGCCCTGGGAGGGCTCTAAATCTGGTTATTTCAGGGAAACTGACCTACAGTTTATCTTGTTGCTCTTCTGGACCCTCCAGTCCACTTTTAATTGCTATAAAAATCTCCATTGTTTTTGAGAATGTCCTTAGGTTTCAACGTCCTCACTCTCAAATGTGTATTTTGCCATTATGTTTTTGTATACGCATTAACTATTATAAATTTTCATCTAAACAGTCTTCCATATAGACTGAGTTCCTCTGGGGAAGGTTTGGGAGATATTTGTTCTTATGATCTGCCGCTGCCTTTCCTAAAAATCTCTGATGCACCTCTCCAGAGCTGGTGGGACATGAGATTCTGGGGTCTACTTCTTTCAGGGCGCCACCTTTACTTTCCAAGCAAGGTGCTGCAATGACCTCTAGTATTCTCAGCCTGCTTCTCCTGACCTGAAACTCACGCCCTGTGAGTGAGCTGAGGTGAGAGTGATCAGGCCATGGTGGTCTCAGCTTGCCAGGAAAGGGGCAAGGCAGCCACCTGCAAATAAGTCTGGATACAGGAAGGGGGCCCTTTGCTTCCCAGTTACACTGACCTAGTATTTAGCCTCTGCAACAGGGAGCTGGAGTGGAGCGGAGTAATGCTGGCAGCCTGTGGGACTCCCCTTGGGGTGTATTATAGCCATTGCATGGGATATGGGGGATCTTTGAACACAGATGCCTGAAATGGAAATTCCATTATACTTTGCTGGGTAGTGGGGAAGAAGGAAGCAGATGTGGTTCACACGCGACTCGCTGTTCTTGCTGAAATTTCATAGGTTTTCCTGAATCAATTACTGTTTACTTGATATGTTCTCTTAGGACAGTTTCCATTTAAAGGGTTAAACCTGTTTTCTTTAAATGTTTCTTTTAATACGCAAATTTTCTCCAATGATGATTGTTTTGGTGGAGAGTGGGTCTGTAGAACTCCTCATGGAGCCAAGTTATCTCCAAAGTCAGTACTTCGGAATGTTAAGTCAGTAATGTTATAGGTGATGTATGGAAGTGGCAAAAATCCTAAAGGTTGGACACAATTGACCCCAGTGTGGTAACTGAAATAATATAAATGAAAGTACCCTGACGTGTCAAGTCTTATCAGTACTGGTTTTTCTTTTTTAAAAAAATGTGTGGTAATTTCTGAGATGAGAGAGAGCTATACAGAAGTAAGGCAGCTGGGAGTTGAGGACCAGGCAGCAAACATTCTGCCACTGACTGACTTTGAGGATTTGGTAGTGGTAGAGGCAGTGGGAGGTGAGTTTTTGACTGAGTTATCTCAGCAAAGGTGCCAAATGACTGTGTTTCCCAGATGAATTTCTTTTGGCTGTTTTTGAAACAGCTAAATGTGTACTTGCCGGGCAAAGGGAGCAGCACTCAGATTGGTGCGCTCAGAATCTCTGTGCACAAAAATCCAGGCACAGGGCCAGCACCAGGCTCCCCAAGAAGCTCTGCCCATATGTGTTCTGCAGGCGATTCTGGGCCTTGAACATGCCCGGCCCACCTGCCTGCTGTGACATTTAACTGGGCATCTGGTCTCTTTGTGGCAGGCAGAATTTGTGGTCTGTTTTGAAGAGCCCGGCCATAGATGGCTAGAACGGGGATCCACATTCTTTAAAACACACAATTATTGTATCTTGGTACAGTATAGTCTTATAAGCACCGTGTCTTGCTGCAAGACCGGGGAGTCAGGTGACTCATTTCATCCCAGGAAGGGAAGGGAGGCTCCTGTGACTGGTGATCTGTTTTTAAACAAGTACCCTCCGTATGAGGAGTTGCCAACAGTTATTTAGGGAAGACAATTGTGCAAGAGATTCTTCAACTGAGTTATGATGTTGACCTTGTATGGATGAGACACTGTCTTTCTGGGATCTGTTTGGCCATCCATATGAGGTGTACCTTAATGGCATCTTCAAATGAGATTTATAAAACATCTGTGTGACGTATTGCTAGAGTCTTTGAGTTGGATATACTGTGTACTTTCAGGAAATACATCTCTTACTTCAGTGTTTCCTCAAGCATGGCACAGGTGCCAATGGGAATATATATAAAATGAGGCTTGGTGACACCTAGACATACCTTTTGAGATTTTTGATATTCACATATTTGTTTTAATGTACTTTAGAAAAGTCATGTAATTTTATATATATATATATCTTTTTTTTTTTGAGTTGGAGTCTCACTCTTCCCCAGACTGGAGTGCAGTGGCTGCTCCCGGCCACCGCAGCCTCGACCTGCTGGGCTCAGGCGATCCTACCGCCTCAGCCTTCCAAGTAGCTGGAACTACAGGCGCGCGCTACCACGCCCGGCTAATTTTTAATTTATTGTAGAGATGAGGTCTCGCCAAGTTGCTCAGGCGGGTCTCGAACCCGCAGGGTCAGGCAATCCTCACCTCAGCCTCTCCAAGCGAGGGATTACAGGCTGAGCCACCAAGCCTGGCTATGTAATTATATTTTAAAAAAACATTATTTGACAGATATTATTGCTGGGGATAAAGTTGAGTAGACAGAACTGTGATTACTGGCCTTACCCAAACTGTGTGAATTTGAGGGACAGTGGCCAGTCATGCCTGTGAAAGTCACAAACCTTTAGCAAGTTACTCTCCTTCCACACTTAGTGGAATGATGAAGAGATCAGATGACACAGATCAACAATAAAGTTTCTCAGATTCTCATTTAAAAGTACTCTGATGTGCTTTCTTTCCCCAGTGATAAGAGTAGTTTGTGATCTGAAGACATGGCAGAAATTGTGGGAATGCCACATAAGCAACTGAACTGTGGGAGCCTTGGCCTAAGAGATGTCATTGGTTCAAACTTCATAGGAAGCTACATCTAATTCTGGCAATCTATGCATGCATACTGAGTCTGTTGTGGTACCACTTGCTAGGAATATGTAGATAATTAAGAGTTGGTTCATGACCTTGACTGGGCTAGATTTAAAAAACGCTCCTGTAAACATGGGTGCAGAGTAAAATGGAGGCACACGAGAGTTACAGTTGGAGAGACAGGGAAGATTTCATGGAAAAGATGGTGTTTGAGCTGTGTCTTAAGGGATCATAGGCAAACAAGAGTGAGAGGGCATTTTAGAGCAGAACATGAAAGAGCTGGGATTGTAAAAGACGAGTGATTGTAAGGAAGGATGATCTCTTAGAGTGGAGGGTAGGGTAGGTTTTGTGTTAGGCGCATGTTGGTGATAGGATGGGAGGAGTATATGAGGCTAGAAAGATAGAGACCTCCACTAAGGTATCTGGACTCGATTTATGGACTGGAGTGGCAGAGATAAGACATGCATGTGATAAAACACTGCTTCCTAGCCTGTGCCCATGATAGACATCACCTATCAATCTCAGAGCTCCTTCACGCTGGAGCCCAGCTATAAACTGGTTTGCATTGGCCAGCAAGATGAATCTATGTCCTGTTCCTGGTCGAGGCTATGGGGACCAGGCAAAAGTTTTAATAAGGGATGGAGTACATGCTCATGAGGCCAAGATATGGATTTCAAAGTGTGATATGTCTGAGGGCAAATAAAGCAAAGCACTTTTCTTGCTTTCTACTGGTCTCACATTACATATACCAGGATGACCTGATCAAAAAGTGACAGGCCTTGAGGAGAATACAGCCCAAAGACATGCTCTGTGGGGCTAGAAAGGTACTTTAGAAATACACATACTGAGATTCCAATATTGTTTCACTAAGGATCTGGATTTTCCATTGTTCTTAACAAATCAGAAGATGTCTGAACACCGTCTTAGCTCTCCCATGTGGCCGCAGTAGGCTCAGCTGAGGCCCCCTTTCAGCAGGGTTTGGAGTGTGTTCCCTCTAACTTTCCACAGTCCCTGCACCCCTGTCATTCACAGCAGACCTGCCTTCCTCATGGAAGTCACCTCCCTGGTCTCCGTGGGGTTTTGGTTGTTGATTCAACTCCCACCAGTACCTTTGGAAGCTCCATCCCAGGATAGCTGTGCTGCAAAATATAGCTTAATTGTAGGTGTAAACTAAATTATATTATAAACATATTCGATAAGATGAGCTACATTAAATAAGACATATTAGAACGATATGCTAGATGTGATTATCTTAATATATTGCTAATGTAGATTGAGGTTTTTCATAAAGCAGAGAGTCATTTAAAGAACTGCATTAAGGGGACGACTTCTCGGGCCATACAGAACTGGAATTTTTTTAGCCAGGATTTCACCGAGTCCTTCCCATCATGGGAAGGACCCAAAGTCAACATGGGGTAGATTCTGGCTACTCAGGTCAAAGCAGTTCTTGCACACCAAGCCTTCCTCTGTGACTCAGTCTGCCAGGCTGGGCTCCGATTTGCTGGGTCTCTCTGGAAGTCTCTATGTTGAGTGTGAGTTTGGTCTTCCAGACTTCTCTTGGCTGCAGCAAACAGATCTTGCTCCTGCCCGGTCTTTTCAGCGTGGCCCTTTCTACAAACCACGTTACTGTTCTAATAGAGGTGATAGGGAGGCTATTGTTTGTATTGGCTTTTTCTCTTTTCCCAAAGTCTCAGAGATAAAAATGCTCAGATACTAACTTTCATGCCTTGAGTTCAGAATTCACGGCATCCTTTTTATAAAAGTTTCTTTTCTAAAATAAATTTCCATAAGTAGTTTCAAAACAGGTTTGGAAAACACAAATCCTGCAAATCTTTCTCTTCCTCCCCTGAGAATACACTTATCCTGCCAAAATGTTTATCTTCTATTTCACTAATGTACGTGCAAACCCTGAGCACCTAGACTTGTGGCTCCCGCATCTGTGCCAATGGCTCCTCATTAACAGAGCTTCCCTCTGGCAGGTTCAGTGAGTGCAGTTAGAACTGGAGCAGGAAGCTGGGCAGTGCCATATGCTGGGCCTTCACCACATAAACAACTCTCCATCCCTTCTGGGGCAGCCTTTGATGAATATGAAGTGCTTGGATCTCTTCCTAAGCTTACAAGCGTTGGTGGCACTTTTGAAATCTCCCTATGTCATGGGATGAAACGCTAAAATGAAAACATCTCACAGATATGCATATGCTAAACTTTACACCAAATCATAGTCTTAGGCCTAGGTTGTTTGTATAGTACTGAAGACAGCTATGCTCACCACTGTACCACCAACGCCTCCTGGTTTTTATTTTTTGAGTTGAAGTCTCACTCTGTCTCCCAGGGTGGAATGCACGCTCACAGCCACTGCAACTTCGACCTGCTGGGCTCAGGTGATCCTTCTGCCTCAGTCTTCCAAGTAGTTGGAACCACAGGCACACACCACCATGCCCAGCTAATTTTTTTATTTATTGCAGAGAGAAGATCTTGCCAAGTTGCCCAGGCTGGTCTTGAACCCCTGGGCTCAGGCAGTCCTCTTGCTTCTGCTTCCCACGGCGCTGGGATTACAGGCATGAGCCACCATGCCCAGCTGCTTGTATAGTATTGATAAGAAGCAACATTTTGGTAAAACTTGTCATAAAAGTAGAATTAAACCTTGTAGAATGTGACTTGGAAGGGCTTTTTCTCCTTTTTTCTCCATAGGGGAGGAAGCAGATTCCAGAGATTGTTTATGCTTTGCATACCCGCCATCTAATTGGAAGTGGGGTAAGGTCAGGTGGTGGGGACAGTGAGTCCTGTTGGAAAGATGTCCTGGAGTCTCAAATTAAGATGAACAGCAGCCGTCTCAAATTAAGATGAATAGCAGCCCTTTCTTGTGGTTAGGGTAGACTGAACACAGCCAGTGAGATCTACTGTCTTGTGAATTCTGGGCAGACTTTATTGTTCTACCAATCACTTCATTTTACAATATTTTGCACATGAGTCCGCCTCCTTCACTCAGTAGGCCTTTGCTCCGTGTCCCCAGAGTTCTACTCATAGCCCACCACAGAGCATCTCTGGCCCTCAGCCAGAGCCCGAGTTTTAACCTCAGATGCACTGTGAACTGTGTTTTAAGATGAGGTGTTTTCTCTCTGGGCTGCATCTCTACAACACAGGCACAGACCAAACCTTCTCTGAGGTCTCTTTCAGCACCAAGATTGAGATTCTATGATAAAGGCTTGTGCTGAATGAGATGGGAAAGGTAAGTAGAGTGGTTTCCATTCTGTCCACACTGGCTCCGAGGACTACGCTTGCCAGGAGGCCTGAACATTCGGTTAGTTACAGGCTGAGCACTGGGCAAACTGCCAAGGCAAGATGAAGAAATGGCATATCCCAGCCATGGTCTAACCATGGAGGCCAGACCAACCTGTATGAAGAACTGATGAAAGCAAAATGTAGCTGAGTTCAAAGCATCATGATCAGACCTTGAAAGGCTGAGCCAGGGAGATCTTTTTGAAATAGGTACTGCGAGTTACTTTGATTGCTGGTGAGGGGTGGGAGGAAGGCTCATAGGCCTGCCAGTTGCTAATTGTTGATCCTCAGCATACCACTTCATCTCTCTTATTCTGCAGTTCTTGCATGTCTGCAATATACCAAGCCTCATGCCATGACCTTGGGCTGCAGAAAATCAAACAAGGCAGCAATCTTATTCTCAAAGGACTTGCACTACAATTCAGGAAGGGCAGAGTAAGTGTTAATCGAGTGAGTCTTAGTGTAAGACGATGCAAAGGTGGATGGAGGTTCCTCAAGCTCCAGGGTCCATAGACTTATTCTCCTTGAGCTCTCTATGAGAATTATTTGACTCTGCATATTTATTTCTAAGATGATCTTTAGAAACATGTAATCATCTCTTATCATTTACAGTAGATTCAAAACGTGCTACTTGATTTCAGTTACGATGTTTGCATTTGTGTCCATGATCAAACTGGAATGCAGTGTGTCCATTTCTTCATGCCTTGAGCCAGATCTGGTCAGAACACTGGATTCCCAAGCTACTTAGGTCAGTGCCTTTCTTCCCAACTCCCCTGCAGTGAGAGGCTGTAAACATCTTGGTTGATGTTTTGATTACTTTTTGTTATATACAGGCCTATGGGTTTTGACGTATAGTCACGTATTAGCTACCACAGTAACCAGTAACCTACAGAACATTTCTGAAATCCTCAAAATTCCCCCATGCTGTTCCTTTGTAGTTAACCTCACGTTCACCTTTGTCTCCTATTGATTCATGTTATGTTCCCAGCTTTGGTTTTTTCTAGTACAGCACATAAGTGGAATCATGTAATATGTAGTCTTTTAGATCTGGCTTCTTTCCTTAGAAAATGCATTTAAGCTTCATCCATGTAATTATGTGAACTGATAGTTGGTTCCTTTTGTTGCTGTGCAGTATTTCATTGTATGGATTTACCAGTTTATTTATCCCTTTGCCTGTTGAAGGCAACTGGGTTGTTTCTAGTTTTTGATATTATGAATACATTTGCTGTAAACATTCACACGGACATGATTTGCACAAACATGTTTTCAGTTCACGGGGATAAAAACCTTGGAGTGGGATTACTGGATCATACAGTGAGTGAATGTTTAACTGCATAAGACATTGCAAGACTGTTTTAAAAAGCAATTGTACAACTTCAAATACCCCCCGGAAATGAATGAGATTTTCTGTTTCTACTCCACACTCTCAACAACATATGGTATTGTAATTTTTTTCTTTTTGCCATTTGAATGGGTGTATAGTGGTATCTCTTATTGATTTTAATTTGTGTTTCCTTGCTAATTCTTGCTGTTATGTACATTTCTTTCCTGTGCTTATTTGCTCTCTATAACTCTTTCTGAATGAAGTACCTTCAGATCTTTTGCCATTTAAAAAATGGGTTGTTTATTTCATTATTGCTGTGTTTTAAAGTTCTTTACATATTCTGGATACAAGTCCTTTATGATAGAGGTAATCTGCAAATGTTTTCTTCTAGTCAGTAATTTTTCTATATTTGCTTAATAGTGTATTTTGCAGTGTTAAACATTTTAACCCTGATGATGGTCTGTTTGTCAATTTTTATGGACCAAGATTTTGGTGACATATCCAAAATCAAATCTATCTTGGTAGCTATCTCATGTGCACTTGGGTAGAATGTATATTCTGCTACTTTATAAATATCAAGTAGGCCATGTTGACTGACAGTGTTGCTTTAATCATCTATTTTTTAACTCATTTGCTTCTTATTTTATTAATTACTGAAGGAAGCTCTATTGTTAGCTCTATCCACATTTATATCTTGGAGAAGGTTGACCAATTTATATATTGTTTCTCCTTATCTCTCTTAATAGTCCATGTTCTGATGTCTACTTAGTCTGAAATTAACATAGCGACTCCAATTCTCTTTCAATTAGTGCTTGCATGGTACATTTTTCTTTCTCCATCTTTTTACCTCTAGCCTGTTTGTGACTTTATATTTAAAACTGCTTTCTTGTACAGAGCATATGCTTGGATCTTGCTTTTATAATTTAATTTGACAGTCTCTGTATACTAAGTGGCATATCATTTATATTTAAAATTATTGGTCATGTATGGTGGCTTATGCCTGTAATCCTAGCACTTTGGGGGGCTGAGGTGAGAGGATTGCTTGAACACAGGAGTTCAAGACCAGCCTAGGTAACATAGCAATACCTTGTCTCTAGGTAACATAGCAATACCTTGCTTCTACAAACAATCAGAAAATTAGCCAAGCATGGTGGTGCACACCTGTAGTCACAGCTACTCAGGAGGCTGAGGTAGAAGGATCGCCAGAGCCCAGGAGGGCAAGGTTGTGGTGAACTGTGATCATGCCACTGCACTCCAAGCCTGAGTGACAGAGTGAGAGTCTGACTCAAAAAGAAAAACTATTTTAAAAGTTGAAATTCTCAATATGATTAGATTAAACTATACCGTCTTTCCATTTTCTGTTTGTTCCATCTGTTCTTTGTTTCTTTTTTCCCTCTTCTGCTGTCCATTTTGTTAATTCAATATTTAATCTCACTTTATTGACTTACTATTTATAACTTTTAAAAATATTTGTTGCCCTAGTGTTTGCAATATCCTTTTTTTAAGGTAATTCAAATCTACCCTCAGATAAAATTACATTGCTTTACATGTAGTGTACAACTCATAAATCTTATATTCCTAATACCTCCCTCTTATCCTTTGTGCTATTTTAACATATTTTATTTTTACTTTTGCTATAAGGTGCTGGGATTATAGGCGTGAGACACCGCATCTGGTTGATTCTGTTTCTAATACTCTTCATTTTTATGTGTAGATCCAAAGTTCTAATATCTTATTTTACCTAGATAACTTTAATATTTCTTATATACAATATATTGTAGTTGTTTCTACTTTAGACAGTAAATGATCTTTCATAGTAATTATAACTCTGAAAAAGTAAATTTTATTTTTTCTTAAATGATTCTATTAAAAAAATTTTTTTAAATTTTATTTATTTTTAATTTTCTTGAGTTGGAGTCTCACTCTCTTGCCCAGGCTGGAGTGCAATGGCACACTCACGACCACTGCAAACTCAACCTGCTGGACTCAGGCGATCCTTCTACCTCAGCCTTCCAAGTAGCTGGAGCAACAGGCATGCACAACCACATCTAGCTAATTTTTTGATTTATTATAGAGACAAGGTTTCGCCAAGTTGCCCAGGCTGGTCTTGACCCCCTGGGTTCAGGCAATCCTCTTGCCTCCACCTTCTAAGGTGCTGGGATTATAGGTGTGAGACACCGCGTCTGGTTGATTCTGTTTCTAATACTCTTCATTTTTATGTGTAGATCCAAAGTTCTAATATCTTATTTTACCTAGATAACTTTAATATTTCTTATATACAAGTTAGTTAGCAATTCTCTCAGTTTTTGTCTGAAAAAAATCTTTATTTCACCTTAATTTTTGGTAGTTTTTTTTTCTGGTTATTGAATTATAGTTTAGCATTTATTTTAGAATTTTAATGATGCTATTCAATTGTCTTATTGCTGTAATTGTTATCCATGTTTCTCCTGAGTAATGTCTTATTTCTCTCACTGCCTACCTGATTTTGTCTTTGAGCAGTTTGAGTTTGTCTGTTCAAACTATTTGTCTGAGGTGTGTGTTTGTTTGTATTGGCCCTTCTTGGTGTTGTATGGTTTTCTTGGCTTGTGGTTTGGAGTCTTCCAGTAATGTTGGAAAAATCCTGGTACCTTCGAGTTCACTGATTCTTTTCTTGGCTCTGCATAGCCTATTTATGAGTTCATCTAGACATTAAGACCTTTCCTATTGCGTATGTGTGTTTTATTTCTGGCATTTCTATTGTATTATTTCTTATAGTCTTTATCTCTGTGGAAATTACCTATCTGCTCCTTTATGTTGTCTATGATTTCCATTACATTCTTTAAAATATTAACCATAATTATTTAAAATTCACTGTTGGATAGTTCCAACAACAGAATCATACCTGAGTCTAGTTTGATTATTGATTTTTTTTCTCCTTGGGGTTTATTTTTGTCTTGACTCTTTGTATGTTTGTTACTTTTTCATTTAATGATGAACATATTAGTATCACAGGACATACTAAGATGAATCATTTTTATGATTAGAAATGAGTACATCTTTCCTTCTGTCAGGCCTTAATGTTGAAGTTTCTGTTAATACAGTTGGGAAGTGGGCCAGATTTGTGGTTTGATTGCTATGATGGTTACCTGTAGTGAACCATGGGCTTCAAATTCCTCTGGTGATTCCTTGCATTTAGAATGTGAGCTGATTTTCCAGAAGTTACTTTCCCAGTGTCTGTTCCTTTCTTGGCTTTGGATATTTCCATTGTCCTCCAGAGACACTTTGTTTCTTGCAGTTCTCCCAACTGTATTCCTTATTATCTTACTTGATGCTTCCTAGCCTAGTGGAGGGCCAAATTCTTTGATACTCTGATTACATCAGTTTCAGCAGACATTAACATCCTTTGGTCTCTAGTGTGTGGCTTTCACAGGTATCCCTGCCCTCTTCAAGATGTAGTGTGTCTAGTATGTATTCCAATCCCTTTCCCAGGGTAGAGCTTTCTGTTTCCTTTCCTTTACGTGTAACGAGGTTCCCCCAATATCCTGACAGTTTTTATTATACTTCTGCTTGAAGATGAAGACTTTTGTTCCATAGGGGAAACAGAAGAGATGAGACTGTGCAGATTCAGCAGTGACCACAATTTCCTGATCTATCCAGGACCACAAGGAAAGCTGTCTCAGGATTGTCCCAGATCTCCCCTCTAACTTCTAGTGAGATTTACAGATCCTGTAAGAGGGTACAAACTCCCCCATATTTATAGTCCCCAGAGTCTTTACACACTCACAGCCGCCCATATGTAGCCTTTAGAAATTTATCGAAAAGCTTTATTTGGATTTTTATCAGCTGACACAATATCCTCCAGGGAAGCAAGTGCTCAGTATCTGCTTCTCCCTGCAGGCGCACATCTTCTCTAGATTGAGGCTGGCCACCCTGCAGCTGCAGTTCTTTAACAGACTTAATAAACACTATTAATTTGCAGTTTGGTAAGAGTAGGAGAAATGTTCTGTTCAGCTATCTACATTTCTGAATTGGAATTGGAACCTGGCCGTCTTGATTTTGTCTTTGATTTTTATCAAGCAAAGAATAATCCAGAATGCTCATTTTAAGAATACTTTAAATAAACAAAAACTAAGAATGAACTCAACATAGAGCAAAGATTAGAGGATACTCAACATAGAGATGGGTTCAAAGAGCCAAACTTATTTTTTGACCTTGAACTTCTCTCCCCGAGCTCCGAACTTGTGTATCCAACTTCCTAATTAACATCTTTATTCAGATGTCTACTAAGCATTTCAAATTTATAATTTTCAAGACTAAACTCTGAATTATTTTCTCTGTTGCCCAAATCCACCTTTTCTACAGCCTCCCCCCATCTCAGGAATAGGAACTTCACTATTTTGGTTGCTCAGGCCAAAAATCCAGAAGTCATATGTGACCATTACCTCACTCTCTCATATTCAACATCATTTCAGTAATAAATCCTGTTCAGGGCTACCTTCAGAACACATCTCAAATCTGAGCACTTCTCATCATCTGTGTCCCTCCCAACCTGATCTCAGCCACCTTCCTGTCTCTATTGGATGGATCATTGAGGGCCCCAGTGATCTCCTTACTCCCATTCTTCCCAGACTGTTCAGTTAACCCTGTTCAGTCATGCCATTCCTGGCTCCAACACTCCATGGCTTCTCATTGCACTCATTTTTGGAGTAAAATCCAAACCCTTAGCTATTTCTCTGACCTCATGTCTTTTGTCTTTGCTCACTCGCTTTCAGCCATTCTGCCTTCCTTCTTGGTCTTTGAATAAAGCAGGATCTTGGGGCCATTGTACTTCTGGTTTCCCCTGGTTTAAATGATTTTTTTTCTGCATGTCATCATTCAGGTCTCTACTCAGAAGTTACCTCTCTAGAGAGGGCTTCCTTTCTCATTCTCACGAAAATAGCTCTAAAATAGTCACTGTCCATTCTCTTCCTTGCTTTATCTTTTATTTCAAGCCTGTTTTACTGCCTGATATTACATTATATGGTTGTTTAATTTGTCTCTATCCTCTATTAGAGTGCCAGTTTTTATATGGATAGGAGCTATATTCCTCATTGATGTATCCCTGGCACCTCCTACACTTCCTGGGTCTTAGGCAGCATTAAATATGTATTTGTTGAATAAGTGAATGCTTTATTCTTATTTTACAGATGAGAGAAATGAGTCAGAGAAAGGTTACATTGTGACAAAATATGCTGAGACTCTGAACTTGCTTTCTACCCTCCCCCCATTACAGAATGGGTGAATGTCCGAGCTGGAAAATTTATGTAGCTTAAGGTTCACAGATGTGGAATCTGGGCTTCAGAGACTGTAGAGAGGGCCTTGTCAGATGTGGTGAAGGGAGGGGTCCAGGTGAAGACCCAGGTCTTTGGGCCTCGATTTGTGGTACTGAGCTGTCACTCTCAGCTTCCTCTCTCTGGCCTTGGAGGTTTACTGGAAAGGACATCAAGATTACTAATGAAATACTATTGTGTGCTGAGTTCTGAAGCTGAGTTCTGCTTCTGTGGAGTAATTAGCTCTGAGAATAAACAATTCATCCATAGATTATAGCTATGAACTCGAGATAGATTTAAAAACAAAAACAAAAACGAAAAACTCCCTGGAGAGTGAACCAAAGCAGGAGTACTTTGGAGGGGCGTCAAACTTGAGAAAGTGACTAGAACAGGTTATTTTCCTGATTTGGTGGTCTCTGCCCTGAGGATACTTGTATTTACAGCAGTGAAGTGCTATAGAAACAACTATATCATTCTGGCTGAAAGGAACTAGGGACAGGAGTCTAGGGCAACCCCTGACACAGACAAAAACAAGGATGAATCTCAGAATCATCACACCAAGTGAAAAAAGCCAAACAGAAAGAGTGTACATTGTGATTCCATTTATGTACAATTCCAGACTATGCAAACAAATCTATGGTTATAGAAACCTCATCAGTGGTCACCTGGGGCTGGGGCGGAGAGAGCCATGGACTGAAAAGATGTGTAAAGATCCTTTTTGGTGGTGACAGGAATATTCTGGGTGTGTGGTGGTTTCATTGGTATACACATTGTCAAACTCACTGAACTGTATCCTTTAAATAGATACACTGTATCAGACATAAATTATAGCTCAATAAGGTTGATTAAAAGTTACAATGTGTATATTTAGGTCTTGCCTTTCTTAGTCGGCCTATGATCCTGTAGAGACAGGGGTATGTCTTCCTTGCAAGGTTGCACTGAAGCAGTATGGCTCAGTGCTGAGGAAGCCTCTGACACAGAGACCCTGAGTGTGAATCCATGCCCTGCCCTTCACCAGCTGTCATTCCTGGACAAGTGGCCTCTCCCCATCCATAATATAGAGCCTAACAGAGCATTCGGAGAGTTCAATGGGTATAATTCTATATAAAATTTTGGAAACAATGCTGGGTACATAGAAGCACTTAATATGTGCTATTTTGGAATTTATTATTTGGTTAAAAACTTATGGTAAAATAAGGATTTTTCGAGTAGCTACTGTACCTCACATACAGTACATGTTGCTATACTTGGTAATACATACAAAATGTTCGATTCAGATGACAACTGAATATCAAAGACCTTATTCTTTACATAGTTTTGATTCTTTTTTGCCTATTTTTTTTATGGAATGTAAACTTTTGTAATTTTTGAAAAACATACAATTGAATTTTGTAGCATTTTTGTCTTCTAACAAAGCATCACGTTTCTCAGGTTGGGAGTGGGGTCCTGAGAAAAGTCTTCTAATGCACTGTCTTCCCTTCCATTAGGGAAGACAGGTGGGCCAATGGTGTGTCAAATGCGGAAGGTGGGTGATGCACAGACTAAATTCTTGCTTCTTTTCTAAATAGAAAATGAAGCAAATTATATGTCTTACAGTATTCCCAAAGGAAACATATTCACATCTAGAGAGCCCCTTTTTGCCTCTTTTATTCTAGAGTAATGTCATTGCAAAAGTGTAATTTGACAGTAAAAATATTAACCTCTAAAGGCAACTTTCCCAAGATGACATTTACAAGCCATCTCACACAGGCTCACAGATTAACATGACACAA